>PVJH01021179.1:0-39181 GCA_004026705.1 Nesogale talazaci
TAAGAATCCTAGTAAACCTTAGGGGATAGTTCTATTGTACCCTTATTCTGAATCTGGAACAAAGTGAAGGTACACAAGCAAAGAATAAGAAAATACGTTTTGAGCAAGTCCCATTTTTGTGCTATATGACGTAGTGGTGGTAGGAATTAAAATAGTACAAGGAACAAAAGTTATATTATATGTGTCTGGTGATGGCACATATATCACCATTAATTAATCGGATGCTAGTTTGGCTAGCATGGTCTTTTCCTGAGGATTCTGGGAACTCCCGTATTCCTCCTTCGAGGTGGGAGACACTGCAGCTGACAAGAGACATGTACTATGCTAGTGCCCTGAGCTGGAGGAACCACATGGAAGCCCCTGCCAGCACTGAGATGTCTCAACCGCCACTGGATCCACAAGACTTTTCACTCACTGGCCCACAGATCCTCCTGCATTCGGCATCATTGCAATGAGCTTCATGAGTGTGCAGAGGAATTCACAGACTGCGATTGGACATATGGGCGAATATCGGACTTATGGGCTTGGACTGGACTGAGATGTTTTATTAGTGTACAATTGCTTTTTTATAAAGCTCTTCCTTATGCTCCTATGAGCGTTGATGAATTTGATTCTCTAGTTACCCAGATTGATAACACAGGTGGAATGTAACCTGTCAATCAGGTGATAGGCAATGAGGCCTCTGTGTGGGCATGGCCTCCTCCTGAGGATTCTGGGAGCTCCTGCCTTCCTCCCAGGAGGCGAAACACACTCTCTCCCTGGGAGACACTCCTGTAGACAAGCCACATAGAGATATGCTGGTGGAGCCAGAGCCTTGGAATTGGAGGAGCCACGTGGAGACCCACACCAGCACTAAGTTGCTTCTACCACCACTTTCCAGCCACTGGCCTATGATCTTCCTGCATTTGGTTTCATTGCATGTATTATTGAGTCTGAGGAATTTAAAGACTGGTATTGGACATATGGGCTAATACTGGATTTATGGACTTGATCTGGACTGGGCTGGGATGTTTTCTTAATATACAATTACTCTTTTATATAGAGTTCTTTCTTATATACAGATGAGTGTCTGAATTTATTTCTCTAACCCAAACTACACACTAGTCACCATCTAAGGTAAATACAGAGAGAAGACAGAGTTTGGCTGCCAAAGATATGGTCTTAAGATATCACAGAGTAAGACCATAGCATTGATAATTAAGTACTGAAATTACTGAATAACTTGTTGCAAAAATAATATAAAGTGTTTTAACAATTTTTAAAATAAAAAATACTGTCCATAAGCTATACCTTACCTTGTCCTTGAAGATGAGATATATCCAGTCCTTCTTTTAGGCGGATAACGACCACTCCATATTGGATATCAAAGGCATCGCTACAACGAAAGAAAAGAGAGGTGGTGGGGAGGGGAAGTTAAAAAAAAAAAATCATGAAAACTTTGTTTAAAATTTCTAATTTAAATATGCCTTAAAACTTCCTGAGGAGATCTGTGTAATGTTAATTTCAAATACTATACCAGTTTCTTTCTCTTCTTCTATAAGACCCATGAGATTAAATAAGAGGAGTCTTTATGCAGTAAGCTGCTTACAGCAGTGTATACATTCTATCAGAATGAGCCTAATTGAAATGATGCATCAGTAGTTTTTAGTGATCTCACATGTCTGTACTGATGCTATGCATTTAAAACTAAAAGAAGACAATGAAGACATGTGAAGACAATGAAGAAAGCTTTTGCTAGAATGAGAAAAGGTTGTAGCATATGCAGAGATCCTTCTGAAGAGAAAGTTTGAAGTCATTTTTTAAAATTACTTTTTACGTACTTCTCTACAAAATAGTCCAAAGGTTTTGTACATATTCATTTGGAAACATATATTTGAATTCATTTTCAAATGATTTTAACCATAGATAGAAACATCCTTTGCACCCAAATACATTAAAACCAGAAAGGCAGTAAAAGTCTTAGTTAAAATCTGGAAAGCCACTAAAACTCTAAATCTTTAAGCACATAGTTAGTTTCCTCAAATCTACTTACAAGAATTTTACTTTCCACACTTTCAGGTTACATTCCAAGAGTGATAAACAGACTTGTTACTCTAAACCATTATATTCAATTGTGGAAAGTAATTTACATCTCTTTATACTGTATATACTCAAATATAAGCCAACTCGGTTATCAGCCAATGCACTTAATTTTACTATAAAAACTGCATTTAAAATGTGCTAAAAAACTAAGTCTATACACAAGAATATATATATAAATACACGCATATATACATCCATACATGAGTATGTACACACATCTATAACAATATAGCCAAAAACAAAATAAAAATGGAAATATTGAATAAAATGGTCAAATCACTGCTGCTAAAGACAAATAGGGGAATGTGTTGATAACAGTTTAAAAACAGGGTTGTAAAAGGTGGTGTTTTATATGTATTTTTAAATTAGACAGTGACAACTTTGACGATATCCCTATGATTTAACAAAAGTCAGAGATCTCTGAAGAATGATATTTAATAGATATCCTAACACATCACCAGCTGTAGGTTAATATGAATACCTAAGTATTTACAAGTGTTTTTTAAAATATAATTCATCAGGTGAGTCAAAATTCTTTTTTTAAAGAAAAGCCTAGGAATGCAGCTCACTAAGTTTATTGTCAAAGAGGTATATGCGCTTATCCTTCACATACTGCTAATACAAAAAGGATTAAATCCCACGTCAACTTGAAATTACTGAAAATTTGTTGTAAGAATAATATATTGTTTATATTATTTACTATATATTTACAACCTCACCAAAACAGTAAAGGACATGTCAGAGGATACAGCAAGAATATCATTGCTCTGAAATTACCATTAATTTCCACAGCTCGAGACCCCAGTCCTGGTGCTAGGTCAGAGGTCAGCTATACGAACACACCAGCCTCCCCAAGCCAAAGACCACATTTTTTACTCCAGTACAGAATTAAGAGTCTCAGAAATGAAAAAGATTTTTTTAAATGGATAGGAGTGCTATTCAATTAAGTAACAATACTCCAAAGGATCACAATGGTCATCTGAATTCTAAATTATGCTAATATTTTGTAAGCAAAATCTTATTTATTCTAGTTTTCTAACTCTTCCTATTTCTATACTTGAGAATTTAGGGGCAAAGGGCAGTGTGAAAGGCATGTTCTAGCTGTAGGCTACGCATACTTTTTCTCAAGGCTCAATGGAATAGGACCCTGTCCTACAGGGTCAGCATCCACTTGATGGCAGACGGTTTGTTTTGGAAACACCAGAGAGTAAATTTAACCTAATTTTAATGCACAGGTTCATAAACCTATTTGTTACACAGCTTCATTTTTAGAGGTGGAAAATTACTCAGCATAACTGGGACAATTAAAGAAACATAAAACATAATCCAGGATAATGTGTGGGGATTTGCTTTATGGTTCCCCTGGATAGCTCCAGAACCCCCAGGGGTGAGATCACCCACTCTTGGAAACACTGCTGTATTGCCTGTTAAATCATTACTTAACTTACAGAGCAGCCACTGACTTTAATCTTTCCAAGAATACTCAATGGTTTTTTGTCAATGCTCCTATTATGAGCAACCATAAGCAATAATGTAGCAGTTATATAAAAGCATTATTTGCAAAAGTGCCACCTTTCCGATTTAGAAGATAATTACTCCATGAGTCTTGAGAAAAAGTATACGTAGCCTACAGATCTACCTTGACTTTCACACTGCCCTTTGCCTCTAAATTCTCAAGTATGAAAATACGAAGAATTAGAAAACTAGAATAAGTAAGATTTTGTTACAAAAAATTAACAAAACTTAGAATTCAGAAGACCACTGTAATCCTTTGCAGTATTATTACTTAATCGACTCACTTATATTTTGCTTAATTGCATATTAATACTTTTATTTTATGAGTATGAAGAACAAAGAAACAACCACAAAACTCACTGTTGTCAAGTCAATGCCATGTCATGGAAACCCAGAGATGGACAGAGGTGAACTGCCCCTGTGAATTTCTGAGACTGAAGTAAAGGCCTCCCCTTCCTCCCAAGTAGCACTTTGGGGATTCAAACCGCTGACTTTGCAATTAGCAGACCAACTCATAACCAGTATGCCACCAATGCTCCTTATTAGGCTATGGGATGGCACAAATAAAAGCCAGTGCAAGCTTTCAAAAATAATAAAAATAAACCAGGAAACAAACACAAACAAACTAAAGAAAAAGGAACAATTACCAAGATATTACAGAGGTACTTACTGAAATAAATTTATGTAGATATCCACATCTCTCATGTCTGCTTGCATCCAATCTTTCTTAAATCCAAGGACAAGTGTATTTGGTTTCATACGACCAAGACCAGCAGCCTAACCACAGGATAACACAGTTATAACTGAAGGGCAATGCAACAAAGTGTTTGTTTGTTTTTAATTATTTAATCCTTCAAATATCTCTAGATATTTTTAACTTATGGACGCTAACTAGCTAAAATGTTAAGTACCCAAATCAATCCATTTACTTACAAATGGCATGTACCATAGCACTCGTATTCTATGTATCATTAAACTTATAGCAAGGATGCTAAAAGTAAAATACTTGAAGAAAACTAAGAAAATATTTTTACGATCTACTAAAATTTTCATGTTTTTACTGAAATATCATAAAATATACATTATCTTCAAAGAATGCTAATGATGAGAGTTCTAAGTTATATACTATGCTTTTTAGGCTGTCATCAAAAGTTGGAATGGGTGACTTTCCATTGTTGGCTACAATTCTGAATTTTATCAACATTAAATATCCAACCCTCTCCACCAAGTGCGCAAAGTTTCTGATGAAATTTGGCTCAGGAGCACCCGCAACTGCCCCAAGAGCAAGCTCGTCTGGAACTGCAGCCCAATATGTTTAGCACATGTTTCCACATGTCCAATGGATCTCTTCCTTTGAAAGTTTTGAAAACCTGTTGGAAAAATCTATTTCGAAGATTGTGTGCACATGTTAAGTTTTTATAGGTGCCACGTTTAAATCATTTTTACAAAAGATTAATTCAAGTTCTTCTCAATTGACAAACATGTGCTAGACAGTGTCCTCAAGGGCTGGGATACTTACAGAACAAAAGCAATAATCCAACTTTAATAACCTACATCTACTAGCAAAATGTTCTAGTGGAAACACTGCCTTTATTTTAATGGGAAAAATAAAGAATATGCATAGTAACTTTTTCCCTAAGTAACACAGCACTTTTTAAAAGTTAAAAATATACATATTTAAGACTTATTTTAGCTTTTTATAAAGAACAAGGCTGTTGAGATCTTCAGAGTGACTTCTTAATGGTGCAAAATGGTCATGGGCCCCACTCTTTTCATCACAAAGTTTTGCATGATGTTATCATAACTAAAATGGTTTATTTTTATAAAATTTTATAAAATTAACAATGACAGTCTACAGAACTCTGCACTTGTGTTATCAACTATACTACTTCAGGCATTTCACAGGAATCACTCTCACCCTGAAATCCTTCTCAAACTCAAACCAAGGGGGCACAATCTCAGAAACTTCCCAGCAAAACTAAGGATGCACAGGCCTTGCTGGGTTTGCTTTCTGGTTTGGTAGTTTGGGACCACAGTTTCATGGGACAACTTGGTGGACTGCACAGTACAATCCAGAAAGTATTTTTTTTAACATCCTGTTTTGGTGAATAGTACCTAAAGTCTTGAAAGCTTATAAGCAACTACGTTCTGGTCTCTACTCATGTGGAGGAAACGAGAAAGGAGGAATTCAAAGCTTCTAAGAGGAAATCAATCTAAGGGTGGGCAGACTCCGTGAATCACAGCATCATCTATTCTCAGACCAGAAAAACCACATATTGTCCTGCTGCCAGTACAAAGACCACAACAGGGATATTAACTTATGGTCCTACACGGAGTGAGTGAAAAATGGGGAATAAAACTAACATTCCTGACAGGCCAGACCTACTGGGACCAATAGTGACAACAGAAATGATCACCCTAATGTATTCTTTAAATTATTAACTGGGATCATACTCTGAGGTCATCCTTCAGCCAAAAGACAGGCGAGTTCATAATGCACACCATACGTGAGCAGGTGCTCTTGCGTGTGTGTGCTGACTGCAGGAGACCCGTAAGAAGCCGGGGTGCTCTGTGGGTTATGAGTTGGACTGCTAATTACAAACAAGGTCAGCAGTTCAAAATTCCCAGTTATGCCACAGGAGGAACATGTGATGTTCTGCTCCTGCAAAGATTTAGTCTTGGAAACCAACGGGGGCAGTGCTACACTGTCATCTGAGACAAGAAAAATAATGTCCCAGTAGTAGAAATGGAAGGTATAGGGGTTGGAGGCATGGAAGATTCCACAATGGAAACAAAACAACCAGAAATGGGAACAATGAGGAATGTTGAAAAATGTAACTGGATAGTATATATTAAAAATATTACATGGGGGGGCTGAACCCCGGTGGCGTAGTGGTTGTGCGTGGGACTGCGGCCCACTGGGACGGAGGTTCAATTTCAGTAGTGGGGCTGGGCCTCCTACTCCCACCGCCAGAGAGCAGTGATGCCCCCCCAAAATAAAAATATTACATGGGAACCTAATTTGCAGTGCAAAATTTCCCCCCAAACATCATGATAAACAGAAAATGGAAACAAAGTAACTATTCAATTAGTGAAGGAGCCCTGGTGAGCTGTGATTCCTGTGGTGAGCAGTTCAAAGCCGTCAGCAGCTGAGGGAGAAAGGCTGGCCTTGTACTCCCATGAATAGTTATGCTCTCAAAAACCTGCAGGGGGTCACCGTGAGTCAGCACTGACTGGATGGCAGTGAGTTACTCCGTGGTAATGCCAGTTTCTACACAATGTCACGTGTATTAAATAAGCTACCAGGCCGAGCCCCGGTGGCGCAGTGATTATGCGTGGGACTGCGGCCCACTGGGATGGGGGTTCAATTCCTGCAGCGGCTCCACAGGAGCAAAGGCTGGGCCTCCTACTCCCACCACCAGAGGGCAGTGATGCCCTAAACCCGCCCCCCCCCAAAAAAAATTATAACTGAAAACCTATCTTCTCTACAACAGATGTGTAGTCACTCAGAGAAAAGCAGTTATTCATGAATTTCCATAGTGGAGATCAACTCAGAAAAATACTATCATGCCTGTCAAGGGCTCAAGTAGAAAAAAATGTTTTGAGAATGATGGTGGTAACAAATGTACAAATGCTCTCGACACAATGCATGTATATATTGTGGTAAGAGTTGTACAAGCCCCCAGTAAAATGACTGCTAAAAAATATTATCATCTGAGGCATATTACAAATACACTACAGTTAACTATTTAAATTTAACTAAGTACAAGCATGAGATTTATATTCTTATAAAAGAATCACTGAAAAAGAAAATAAGAATTTTGGCTAAATGCTCTGGGTGATTTTGGAATGTGCAGCTAATAGTAGAGATTTGAATTATCATTAGTTTCATGATTCAATATACATGTAGAATAAGGTTCAATTATCAAAGTGGATATAAAAGCTTACATTTCAATACCTTTAGTATTAATTTAGGTTGTTTGGGTCTACCACAATTCTTTTTTTAAAAAAGGTTTTACCTCAAATGTATAAAGAAGGGTTAAAATGAGGAAATTCAGCACATGAGATAATTCGAGAGTGCCGAATGAGATGTGCTTAATTTAAAGGGTCACCCCTTCAGGCTATAGCCAGACATTTTTTTTTTATGAAACCAGGCTTTTGCTACTTCAAACAAAAGATTAAAATTGGTCTGGTTACCAAGTGGCTCCTACCTGAAACAAATTCAAATGCAGAACAAAATAAAGGAGCTAGCTGTGCTCAGGTTTCACTGGCAAAGGCTCTTAAGCAAGCACTAAGGGAGTCTTTTCAAACAGAGCCCCTTAAGTACTGTTGTAGACACTGGGTAGATAAATGCTGACTTAGTGATTATTACATGCTTATCACTGTAATTAGTAAGACAAGATCTCTGATCTCTCCTAACTCAGTAAATCCTTAATTAACACATTCAAAGGGATCCTGGCTACATTTTCTTTCGAAGAGACCGGTTTCTATAAAAAGGAGTTAAGACTGTCTCAGTCCACTTGTTTCTCTCTATACCCTTTAGGGCTGAGGAACTAGGTCCTGAGAGGGTATGTTTAAAAAGTCACAAGAAGCAATGGCAATGCTAGCATTCAAATAATGGTCTAATCCCAAATTCCATATTCTGGCTACTATACCATACACAGAACTAAAATGAATTCAAAATATAGTATTAACAAAAAATGAGAAATATATGGAAAAGAGCTCTTTACAAAATAAGAATAAGGATGGCCAGTAGCCATCAATCTCACAAGAAAACAGGGTGAGTCGGGGAGTGAATGGGGAAAGTGGCAGGTTCAGATTCCTCACTGCGGCCATCCGTCCACTAGTCTCTGCTCCGCTACCTCTTAAATGATATAAAACTTAGTAGTCTATTTCTTACAAATAATAAAATTGCTCATTGTATTACTGTCTATAAAGAAATCATGCATTAAAGTTTTTGAAAGAGCATACAAAGTTAAAATAAAGTGCTTGAACATACATAACACATTTACCTGCATCAAATATTGTCCGCCCTCTCTCAAGTCATCTGCGTGGACTGGAGCATAAAACGCCTTCATCTTGTTTTTAATAAGCCATCGTTGATATTTGATGTGGTCAATGGACATTTCTTTCATAGCCTGCCTTCGCGGGCCCTTTAAATAAAAAGAAAAGCTAACTTTAAGTAATCTATTTCATACAGGTAAAAAATTATGCTGTCTCACTGACTTGAAATAAATGCCTAAATGTGTGAGGGAAGGAGAACTGTAATAGTATCCTCTCACTTCTCTCTCTTTGATTTCTTTCCAGTCATTAAGATTGTGTAGGGGCAGAGGTAATGGTGTAGCCCGGCCCGGCTATCTGGGGTGCTACCAGAAGGGGCCTAAAAAAACAAGGAAAGACAGGCTTTAAAAAAAGTTGTATTTTCAATTCATAAAAAAACTTAAGAATCCTGAAAATAGAGAAGAGACTGCTCAGAGGAATATAAAAATTCCATTTTTCTATAGCTTATTTTTATTTGTCTCAAATGTCTGACTTATCAGTGCTCTGAAATAACATGCTGAATTCTACCATATTATCCTTCGTTATCAACATGGCTGCTCTTATAGTTGAACCATTATATAAAGGTGATATTGTTGTTGTTAGCTCTTGTTCAGTCACTTCTAAGTAAGAGAAACTGTACGTGTAACAGGAAGAAGTAAGATCAGGTCCTGTGCCATTCTCACAATTGTCACGTTTGAGCCCCTGGGTGCAGACATGGGGCCAATCAACCTCACTGAGGAGCTTCTCCTTTTTGCTGCCCTTTTACTTTACCAAGCATGGTGCTCTTTCCCAGGGACCAGTCGCTCCTGACAACATGTCCAAAGTATGTGAGATGAAACCTTGCCATCCTCACTTGTAAAGAACACTCCATTTTACTGCCTTCATGTCAGATATGTTTATTACTTTGGCACTCCATGCGTGCTGCTTTCAATATGCTATCAGTATCATACTTCAGATGCATGGATTCTTCTTCAATCTTCTTTATTCAGCGTTCAACTTTAACATGCACAAGAAGTGATGGAAAACACAGAGGTCTCTGCAGCAGATTTACTCAGCCCAGTGCGTTCTTTGATCTTGATTGCTGCTTCTATCATCACTGACTGTGGATCCAAGTTATTGAAATTCTTGACAACTTCAATCTTTTCTCCATTTATCATGATGTCATCTATTGGTTCAGTTGTGAAGATTATGTTTTTGTAGGAGCTGAAATCCATATTCAAGGCTATAATCTTTAATCTTCATCAACAAGCTATTCAAGTCTTCCTCACTTTCAGCCAGCAAGATGTCTATCACAAGTTGTTAATAAGCTTTCCTCCAATCCTGATGCCAGGTTCTTTCCCATACAGTCCAGTCTCTCTGATTCTTTGCTTAGCACGCAGAATGAGTAAGCACGTGCAAGGGATAGATACATCTTTGACACATACCTCCTGATGCTAAACTGTGGACTGTTGGCACAAGTAACTCTGGATCCATGCACAGGCCCACGTGAACACAAGAAAGTATTCTGAAACTCCATAGCTGGCTATGATTCACACAGTTGAATGTCTTTGCACTTATTACATCAATTAAACATAAATAGGCACCTTTTTGGTATTCTCTCCTTTCAGCCAAGCTCCATAAGATGTAAGCAATGATAGCCCTTGTTCCACATGGTTCCAGAAGACTAAATTCAGACTGAATTCTAAGCACCTCCCTGTTAATGCAACCTTCATTGGATGATCTTCAGCAAAATTATATTTACATATGATATTAATGAACTTGTTCTAGAGTTTGAATATTCTTTTGGGTCACTTTCTTTGCAAAGAGTACACATAAATATATCTCTTTCAGTCAGTTGGCCAAGTAGCTGTTTTACAAATTTTCTGGCATAAAAAAGTGAGTGTTTCCAGTGCTTCATCAGTTTGTTGAAACATTTTAATTGGTATCTCATTCAAATCCTGGAACCTTGCTTTTGGCTAATGCTTTCAATAGAGCTTGGACTTCTTATTTTGGTAGTATTGTTCTTGATCATATGCTACTTCCTCATATAGTTTGCTATAATAATTTGCTAAAATCTACTGATAGAGATTCACAACAAAAGGTCAACATTTGAAAAAATATATATTTTTGATATAGCTTAATAATTGAGGAAAATAAATGCCTTTAAAAAAACTAACAACAGTTTCTTATTTTAAATTTTTTTCAGATCCAGAAAGTTCCCCTTATGTAAATCATATGCATAGGATAAAAAAATGCTTAAACACTTGAAAAAGTAAATTTAAGCTTACCATATGTACATGAGCACAGATCATCAAGCCAACATTCTTGGTGAAATCGTGAACAAGATGCAGTAAAGCTGGGCGTGAGTTTGGAGCACCCGTCATAACAAGACACTGCGGCCTAATGGAAGATGATACGAACACAAAACAGAATGAGAGAGCTTGAACCTTTGTTTACAAGAACAAAATGCCAAGTCACTTCTCTAAGAATAAAGGAAATACACTCTAAGCCTTTTGACAAAACTGTCATGATATAGGCCATAGGGTTCTCATTGAAGATGGCTTTGAACTAGGCTTTCTCAGTGCTTAAGAAAAGAAACAACACCTTCAGTACGCCCCCATAAAAATGACATTTTTTAAAAAGCTGACTGCCATGTCTTTGATTCTGACTCCCCACCTAGGCCCCATGAGCCTAGGCCTCATGGCTTCTGAGGCTATAAATCTTCATGAGAGCTGATGGCTTCATCTTTCTCCCACAGCGCAACTGGTGGGCTGCAATCGAAAACCTTGTAGTTAAAATGATAGAAAATATTTTAAATCAAGATTCTAATGGAGATTATAGAAGGAAATTGCTATGCTATTTGAAAAGCTGATACAACTTTTTATATTCTGATGTTAATTTTCCACTTCTTTCATTGAACTTGCATAGCAACTTCCTAAACACAAGGCCTATCTTTCCCTCTCAAAGGATGTCACTTCACTTCTTAGCTGGATCTACTTTTTTGCTGTCTGTCACTTTTCTCTAACTTAATTTAATAACTGCTGCACATAAGTAAAACCACCCAATGAAGGAAAGTTTCTACTATATCTAAAAGTTTAAACTCTAACAATGGAAGAAGTCAACACTGAATCTAGTTGCCTTTGCAAAAACAAAAGAACAGCATGATTTTCATATTTTAATAACTGAGTTTTGTGGACAAGTAGCAATCATTCTGTTTTAAGCAAACAGCTAAAACAAAACTCAGCTCTTAGTCCAAACAACTAGTATAATCAGGTTTTAACCAAAAACAAACAGAAGACTAAAAATGCTAATGTAGACATAAAATTAACTGTTAGGATAGTTTCTCATTACATTCAGAAAATAAGCAGAAAAAATTGAATGGAAAAAAAATTGAATGAAGACTGCAAAAGAATACTAATTTACTCAGAATTTTAGTCGTCAACAATTATGAGAGAGTTGTTTTGGGGCAACCACCTGTGAACCAGGTTCTATCAGAATAAGTCTACCATTTGTCATTAGTATCTCATATAATTTACTATGAAATAGCTGTGGATCATGTTTGAAATGTCAGAGAAATATAAATACTACTAATATAATCAAAATTATAGCAGAAAGAAGCTGGGAGACAGGGAATATAGATGAGTGCACTTGTGTGTGGGAGAGGAATGGATGAGAAAGATCAACAGATAAAATTTGAAGTCAAAATATGCAGCAAGACAAGCACGCTGTTTGGGAATATGAAGGTCCAAACTAAAAGAAAATCAAGCAGGGCTTGAGAGGGATTGCTTAAGTTATGAAAACATCTTGAGAGAATGAGTCCCTGATCCTGGAGATTCAGGAATAGTCCTACACGGTACCAAGGTCAATGTGGTCCATAAATGTTCTGTACTTTGTGAAGTAGTGACTTGGTCGTAAAAGCTGGTCAGCAGCAATCTAAGAAGCTACACCTCTTCACAACTGGAAGAGTAGAGTGAAGAAAGTAAATGATGCATGTAAAAAAATTAGTCTAGTGGGCTACTGGGCCATAACATTTCAGCTTCCAAACCCAGATAAAAAAATAAATGTAAGATGCCTGGCTACCACCACTATCTGCTCTAAAAAAGATCACATTAGAAGGTACCAGACAGAATGAGAAAAACATGGAATCAAACTCAAAAAGAACCAGACTCACTGACTGGGTAGAAACTGGTGGCACCCCCAGATGATGGCCCTTCCTCACCCTTCAGGTCTGGAATCGCACTTACCCTTTTGGCCAAACAACAAGACTGGTGTATAAAGGGAACAGTAAGAATCATTGAGAGATGTTCCGCTTAGAATGACACACCAGAAGAACAGCATCTACCCAAGGATGAAGTTCAGAAGATTGACGAGGAGAAGGAAAGGGAAAGGAAAATACAGGGGCAAGTGGGCTAAGTGATATTACTGTGAGGACTGCAATCAATGGCATGAACAAAACATAGGAATTGTTGAATAGGAAACTGATCTGCTCTGCAAAGCTTCACTCAGTTCACAATAAGAGGTTGAATGATAAATGGAAAAAAAAACAGTGGGTGGTGCCTCTGGAGTGGAAGAGTAAGAAATGAGGGTTTGAGTAACTACCTCTTTTCATGACAAACAGACTTTCTTTTTTAAATGATGTACATAAAAAACTATGGTGAAGAAACAGGAAGAACAGTAGGATAAAATGCTGACATAAATGTTCTCTTAACTATAAAAATCTAAGTCTTATTTTCTTAAGTTTTAATCATGGCAAATTAACTTTGCTTATGCCCCAAGTTCCAGATATAACTTTTACATAATGGAATGATTTCTATTTTCTATCACACATAGCATCAACTATCAAAACTGTGCTGAAATCTGTATTTTCCTTCCAGGGCTCTCCTTCCTTTTTTGTGTCCTCATCTTTCTATCAGAAGGTCAAAGATTGATCATGGCCTCTGGGAACTTTTCATTCTAGAAAAAAAAGAGTCCCATGAGACTAATAAGAAGAATACAAAAAGAGGTTTCCTAACAGGAGAAATTTGGTGGAACAATTATTTTCTGGAACTAATCAGTTCTCCAAAGCACATTATTTTCCCTTTGGATTACTGACACACACAATTTATATGTGTTTTATAATGTAAAGCTCAATGAGTGGTAATTACCCAATTATAGAAAGGCACTTCACACACACACACACACACACACACACACACACTCTGTGAAGCGATCCTGTAAGACACATAATTGCCCCATACTCCTCCCAAGGCTGCAAATCTTTACAGAAGGAGCCTGACATATCCTCCTACACAGCAGCTGAAGGATTTCAACTGCTGACCTTTCAACTAGTCGAATGCTTTAACCACCGTGCCACCATGGCCTGCCACCTGTTTAGTCAGAATTAAGTCTCTTGGTCTGCTTTTCAAAAATTACAAACCTATTTTTAGCCAAGTACGATAATGTATAATTTCCAGTAATTTATACAAGTAAATATTTGTTGCCAGATGCTATCAAATTGGCTCCAGCTCATAGCCTGGTCCTATGCCATGCTCACAATAGTGTGTTCGAGCCTCTGGCTTTAGAGAAGTACAAATTAGTAGTACTTGAGTAATTAAATTTCATCACTTAGCACATTAGGCCAAGGAACAGGTTTTACACTGAAGGCTCATGAAATAAACAACTGTGTAGAGATGATATATGCTTAATGTCACTTACAGAGAAGTAAAAGGTAATGAAACCACCTTATGTCACTATCGAAGGCACAATTGGTCTCTACTCACAGAAATAGGAGGAAATTCAGTGTGGCTAATTGCGTCCATAAGCAATTACTTCCTATACCGTGACATTAGATGAATCAGATAAAGCCCGTTACTTTTGAGGAACATTTAGAGCAAAGTTTTATAGAAGTATCAAAAGGGTGAAAATAAAGAACAGATTTTCAAATTTTCATGGACTCTAGACTTTCTGGAACCATCACAGCTGGAGAAACTCCTGAAACTATTGCCCTGAGATAATCTTCAAGTCTTCAGCCAATAATAACCCTTCAAGCTTTCTTAAAACCAAACACACTGTGAACTTTTATTAGTGAAAAGAAAAATTCAGAATTATCAGTTATTCCTGTTTAGAAATTGTTGAACTGGCATATGTGTTGCTATGTTCATTATCTGGAACAACATAAAAATTTTTAAATAAACATTTTTAGGCAGTGATTCTTCATTACCCTTACTCGTTTCCAATTAACCACTGACGAAAAAGAAGCAAACTAGTAATCGATTGGTCCCTTCTACGGCTCTAAGACTAGATCTTTACAGAAGCCAATAACTTCACCTATTCCTCGTAAAGCAGATAGGAGATTTGAACCAGCAGTGTGGGGTCAGCAGTCCAACACTTGACAATACCACCAGGGATCCTTTCATTACAAAATAAGGCCTATCAAAAACCTTTATTAATTTTACAGTAGCTAAAAAAGTAGTTACATAATTTCAATAGCCAAGGAGGGATTTAACTGTTCACTTTACTGTCATCCACTATTTTGGAGTCTTCAAATGTAACCTTTCTAAAACCTACCTCAAAGTTTTCTTAGATCATTTTTCTCCTTGCAGAATTTTGATAAGAAACCTCAATCTGTTTTTGAACAATTGAAAAATTTCAACGAAACAGAAAACATTATGCAGTACTTCCAGAGAACACTTCATGAAGTATCTGCATATGGGAAGAGAGCTGAGTAATAGGTGAATAATTAGTTACCAATTAAGAACAACGATCTCCATGTTATTTACTGCTTACCTAAAGTTTTTCACATGGTCTTCCACTCCAGACAGACGAATTGAATGCTGCAAAGCATTCAGGTAAGTCAGAGCTTGTGTAGAGGAGCCCCAGTTCACATCTGTGAGATGAAGAGATCACTCATGCAGTACAACAACAACACCCAATCACTAAATGATTTGATAAACACAGAGTTTCTACTGTTTCATTAAACCATAGTACCTGGAACTTTCATTAAGGTCCACCACATTATCAAATGCTAAGCTTATTTTACCATTATTACATTTAAATAAAAATGTGCAATTTAGAAAAGATGTACAAGCAACTCATCTCATTTAGAGTTCTTCAGAAAAAAGCATGGATTTTTATTGTTTGTAAAGATATTCAAATGTCTAGTCTAAGGGAAAGAGGCAGAGTACAAATATCAAATCTAAATAGTATAGCATTTAATTGCTTAGGTTGTGTCAGCATGTAGATTTCATTTCCTACTTAAAAAAAAAAGCAATTTGAAAACCAAATGGTTTTAGAAATATGTTATTTGGTAGACCAAATTAGAGAAATAATTGCTTCTAAAATGGTTAAAATAATAGCTTCATTATGTATTTCATTTCCAGAATCACCATTCTAATATAAGATACTTCATTTCTCCTATCTGGATTACAAAATGTCTCCTACTGTTTAAAACTACTGCTTTGCAAACAGTCTCTTCCTTTCATTTCAAGCCTTTTCTACTGGAGCTATTATCTGTGTAAGCCCATACAATGGTTTTAATACTGAACACTGAGTTAATGTTAATGACCTAGTATTATCTTTTCTGGAAGCGCCCCAAGAACACATACAAGTAATCTTGAAGTCTTCTGCACTAAAAACATGTTTATCCTATGTTACCAGCTACACAGAGACCAGTGGAAATGTACTATGTACCTTATAATATTTTGTGGATCCCATGATTCTTACTACAATTCTAAGATCATGGGAGGCAGCACACATGCTTGTTAAGCTAATAACCTATAGTCCCACAAATCGGAACCCTTGCAAAGAATAATTTAAAAAATAAATTGGTACAGCTGAATAGTATATGAATTTTGTATTTTTCTATAAATAAAATTAAGTTCAATTTTGGATAAAAATGAAATTGCATAGGAATAAAATGCTTCAAAATAATCATCTGATTGAAGCTATATGCATCTGGAAATAAAATATTCCTCATTTTATACACACAACAAATATATCTTTCAAACTAGTGTTTTAAAAATTCTAGTTTTCTAGCTTGAAATACTAAAGAGTCAAAGCTACTGACCTGGTTTTTTGTAGGTAACATAAATATAGAGCCCAAGGACGATAACATACGTAAGCAATGCTGCCCACCAGTTGATGACAAACATTACTATGCAACAAAGGATTGCTCCGATGAGTGAGATCCACATGTTGTAGTATTTGAATGCAGGACGCCAACCTAACGTAACAACACAGTGATGACATGTTATGATTCACGGACTCACCGTTCTCCTGGTGCTACATGTGATCATGCTCAGAATTAGTTTTAATAAGAGACTAGCACACTTCTAGTTGTAAGCATTAAAAGCAGGGCCGATACACAGCAGTCCACATAGGTTGATACATCTAATCCTTTTGACATTACTCTGCTTCGCTAGTCTTGTATTCTTACACTCTTCACAAAAATAAAAAAAATGCACATGAACCAAGCCTAGTGAACGATTAAAAACTACATAAGGTTTAAAAAGGAAGGAAGGTTTCAAGTTGAGCCCCTGATTTTTTTTTACTCAATTTTTGATTTTAACACACAAAACAACCAAATACTAGTAGAAAATGACTCAAACAAAATATTCATGACAACAAATAAAAAATTCATCCACTTGCTAGAGAAACTAAAAGCTGACAATAGAAAACCCATTTTACGATTTGGTTAAACTAATAGGGAAAATTAAAATATTCCTAAGTCCAGAGTCATCCTACTTTATCTTTCCTGCTGTTGTTTCACTTTCTCATCGTGTTTTTGCTCCTTTATTATCTTTTCTGATTTCCTAATATTGTTTATTCAAAAAAGCCATTTTGTTGACAAAGACTCCCTGTATTAGAACTTGTTGCATTAAAATGTCTTAAAGGGTTCAATCACACCGATCCGATGCCATTAAAAGTTGACACTGATTCATAGGGACCCTACAGGGCTTTCTAGGCTTTACCTATTTATAGAAAAAGATTGTCCCATTTTTCTCCCTGAAAACTGGTGGGTTTCAACCACCATTCAATCTGTAATTGGGAACTTTACCACTGGGCTACCAGGGCTTCATCTGTAAAGGTTTACAAATGAGTTCAGTTTCTATATCTGTTAGTCAAATCTGTGTAAGTTGTAACAGTTAGATACCTAACCACAATTAGCCAAACATTTCCCCTATTATAGAAACATGTAGTGTATGTTTAAAAAAGAAGTATATAGGTTTGTTAGTATTAGGCTATATTTGGTGTTAACACCAAAAACTAAGCCATATTAATAAGGATTCAATTTATAATCTTTCTTCTTTGTTAAACCTTCCCTACACACCACTTTAAAAATTAAAGAAATATTCTCAGATACACTAAAATATTTTAAAACATAAAAATATACCAATGTTTTGATATGTATAGCCAAGTTGTGCCAACTGCTATTGAAAACCATTTCATGTACCATACTATCAATATGATAAAAGTTTATAACTACAGGTTATACTTAAGTCTGATGTTCATAATCCTAGGAATGCTAGCATGTAATAATAAAAATTTTAGAATTCAATTAAACAGAAATAAGCTAAATAAATATTCAGGAATGAAAGGAAAATGAAGTCACCATTTATAGCATTAGTCAAAATTGAGAACTAATGCTATCTTAAAAACTTTGAAGACAGAATTTTCCGTGAATGTCATGATATTTTTAAAGAATTACACAACACCACACAAAGACAGATTAAGCTTCAATAAACTGATATCACTCACAACATTTTTTGAAATGCATTATTTTTTCCTGTGAAATAAAAAACATTATCAACACTTAAGGAACCCTTTTGAAAACATAAAATCACCTGGAGATTTCGCTAGAGATGCATGGAAAACTGAAAAGTTGATCAGTGCATATGATGCTAAGAAGAAGTTGGAGATAATTGGAGCAATGACATTCAGTTCAGCTGCAAAAGAAACATGAGGTCACTTTAATGACATATTAGACATTCTAAAAGCTTAGGTAATGATACAATGAACACCCCTATGTTCACCATTCAGATTTAATAAACATTCAGATTTGGGCCACATGTGTCACAGATTTTACTCTTTAGAAATCCACTTTTTTTAGGTTAAAATGTATTATCAGAATGTTATAATATCTGTAAAAACGTCCAATAAAGTGATTAATTAATAATAACTTTTTGTGTGTTTTGTTTTGGGACATCACTGCCCTCAGGTGGTGGGAGTCGGAGGTCCAGCCCCACTGCTGGAATTGAACCTCCATCCCAGTGGGCTGCAGTCCCGCGCACAACCACTACGCCACCAGGGCTCAGCCCAAATAATAATAATTTTTAAGAGAAAGTTTTGAAACCAAATTATGGTGGCAATTTCGTTTTTTTACAAAAGGAAATTAATATAACATGCTATCAGTTTGGGCCCATTTTGAATTTGTTCCACTTTTTAATATTCTCTGCTTTCTTTCTGATTTAGGTTTTTCTGTTTCCTCTCATTGTTCTTTGGCTTGTTTCTTGTTTTCAATGTTTTGTTGTATAGGAAATCCAGAGTAAATAAAATCAGGGAGAGAGTGGATAAACAATAATCGATACTTTCTTGCATCACTCTTCTCAATCATCACTGAACTATTAAACTGTGTGATGTGAATTGTATGCCAATACAACTATTTTTAAAAAGAAATCTATCCTTAAATCATCTTTGTAATTCACTATTCTGAAATTGGTATATTCTTTCCAATCATAAGGCAAAGATTTACTACATACACACATACTCCAAGAATCTATGTGGTCTTATTTTGAGTGCTTTAATGCAAAACTACATGAATAATATATCACTTTGCAATGAGACTTTGAACTTCACCCACATTAACACGTGAAAACCACTATAATTCCACTATTAACTGTGAAATATAATATCTGTTTCATTATTCATTGAATATATTTATTTCCAGATTTTTCATTGTTGACATTAATGATACTATAAACAATTTTACAGCTGCTCCTTGGACATATATTAAGAGTTTTTAAAGTCTAGTTAAATGTAGATATACCAAATACATACTTACTAAAATTACATGAAAATTTGTTTCCACACACTTCTTAAAACTGAAGTGCTATTATCAGATTTTAATGTACAACACTCCGGATGGTTAGATGATATTCTTTAGAACTTAAAGGTCTAATGTCTTTTTAGCTACTTCAGGCCCATTTGCTTGAGGTCATTTGGCAAAAGTGACAAAAAAAAAGTTCGTGGAGTTCCCACTTTTGTGGAGAACATTAAGGATATTAAGATTTTTATCTTGATGCTGGTGACATATTTGTTTTTAGGAGAAAGAAAATACCTGAGAAAATTTCTTCTTGTCCAAATGATAAATCAGGAATGGTAATTTTAACAAACACAGTAATCAGAATAAAAACTACTTGTATTCCACACAGAGTAACTTTTGTTTGTAATTGTGGTAGCTACATGTTGTCAATTTGAGAGGATTCAGAGTGAAGGGTGGAGTCTGACCTGTCAATCAGGTTACAGCTGGTTGACCTCCTTTGCAGGACACAGGACACATCTCCCTTTTGACAAGCAGTCACATTAGGTTACCCTGATGCGGTCAGAGCCCTGGGAGCTGGAGAAGCCAAGTGGAGACCCCTGCCAGCACTGCGATGCTTACAACGCCACTCGAACCAAAACACTTCCCAGTCACTGGCAGGTGATCTTCCCGCATTTGGCATTACTGCATGTGTTTCATGAGTCTGAAGAGGACTTTATACATTGGTATCAGACAGATGGACTAATATCAGAATTATGGATTTGATCTGGACCGGGCTGGGATGTTTTCTCAATATTCGATTACTCTTGTATATAAAGCTCTTTCCTATACACTGGAATGTCTATGAATTTGTTTTTCTAGTCTACCTGGACTAACAAAATAATTAATAAATTAGTATTTCCAACTAATACTAAAAACATATCAAAATCTGCATTTGTACACCATTTTTCTGACTAACCAATTAGGATGAATCCAAGTGCAATCAAGAAGGTTAAAATGTAGCCACGAAGGGGTTCATTGTTCTTCCCATAACCTCGGGCAAACATCTGGAAAGCTGGGTAGATGTTGTCCTTACACAGAGCCTAAGGAAGAGATATGAGCATTACGATGGGATCTACTGAAACTAACTACATATACAAATTTGTGTAGAGCTATATTAATCCAGGAAAGTTTCTAATTACTGGTGTTCTTTTCCCTGTCTTGCATTATTTCACTTTGTCATAGGTGTGAAACCAAGTACAAAGTCTAAGCTTTATAAAGCAAATAGTAACTGCAAAACAACCACTTTTCTTAAAAACATCATTCAATATGGTTTAAAATATGTATTTTCCACCTTTACTCGTTTCTTCTACAACATAAAGAATAAGAATAAAGAACTAACATTTCATTTGTTTGAGGTAGTAATTAGGTTCATCACCTGCTTTTGTTGAATTTTCATTAAAGGAACATAATGTCTATCCTATTCAACACTTTCTTCCTTAATAATAATAATCAGAATTCATGGCATAATTTTATACAATAAGGCATTTCAAAAACAGACCATTTGGGTTAGCATCCTGCTTACTGTGACAAAATTGTGACAAAATGCTTTTTCTGATCTATGAACTTAGTTTATTAACTTATGCCAATAATGTATCAGAATAGCAAAAAGGCATTACTAGATTTAGAAAGACAACAATACTCCAATAATTAGTTTATTCAGGCAGTCTTTAAGTTATGAAGAAAATCCCTTTCTCTTTTAAACTAGAATTTGTAGCTAAGTGGGAGTAAGCATGTATAGGTCTTATTTAGCCTTACTTAGCACAGGAAAGCATAAAGGCTTCTCAGTTATTTAAAGCTACTGTGTATACTCGAGTATAATAAGCTGAGTTTTTCAGCACATTTTAAAGCAGTTTGTGTGGTAAAATTAGGTGCCTTGGCCGATATTCGGGGGTTAGCTTATACTTAGGAATATGCAGTATGTTTGAAGTAAACGATGAATATGATTAAGATTTTACAAATAGGGATTGTCTCAATCATTTCAAAGTGAAGGTAAGCTGAAAAAAATCTTAAAAGGTAGGTAGAAGTTTTCCATCAACCAGGTTTTGTTCTTAAGCCCTGGGGTGGCTGCATACGTATTATCAGATAATATGTATAAAGGTTTTCAGTGGCTAATTCCTCCTAGGTGGTCATCCTATTTCTTCTTGGCAGTCTGTTCTTAGTCTGCAAGCTCTGCTGAAACTTGTTCACTGTGGGTGACCCTGCTCGGATTTGAAATACCAGTGACAAAGCTTCCAGCAGCACTGCCACACACAGGCCACCACAGTACATCACAATGACAGACAATTGTTTCATTCTGTTGTACGTTGGGCCGCTGCAAGTCAGAGCCAACCTGATGGCACCAAACAACAATATCAGGTTGAGCGAAACACTTAAAAAAAAAAATGAAGATATAACAATTCTCAGTTGAAAAGTATTACTTGAGTTCTCCCTTGAATAAAGTTTTGTACGGTGGACATACTCACCTGGAATATTTTGGGGGCGCTCACCAGAGATGCGAGGGCGGAGGACAGAGTAGCTGAAAAAATACCTGCCGAAATTAACGGTGCAAATCCTGACACCATGCTCATCACCTTAAAAAGAGAAGTGAAAAAGATGGAGGCATTAGTCTTACAAGCTACTAAAAAAGGGTCGATAGTGGTAGGAGCTGGGTGTTGCTCGTGAGGAAACTGTCATGCTGTGACATCTGTAACTTGTTCTCATATGATTGAAGACACAATGGATAGCCATACAAACCGAGATAAAGCCAGTGGAGGGAAAATACAATCACTCGGTAAAGAGAAGAGGAGGCACAGAGTTGTGCATGGAACTACATTTCTATGTTTGAAACTTGTCAATAAACAAAATTAAGAGAGAGGAGTTGTTTGATGAGTTCATTTAGCTTGATCCATCCATTATAAATTGATAGAACTATGAGGGATAATCCACTCAGATTCGTTATTTCAGTAGCAAAGAATTACCTTGCATTTTCATTTACTAGGAATATGACAACTGAGATGACGGGGTTAAGACAATCATGTAAAGCTGTTTAAAAACTATTTTCACGGCTGAGCCCCGGTGGCATAGTGATTGTGCGCGGGACTGCGGCCCACTGGGATGGAAGTTCAATTCCAGCAGAGGGGCTGGGCCTCCTACTCCCACCACCGGAGAGCAGTGATGCCCACCCCCCCCCAAAAAAAAAAGTATTTTCACATTGGACTGTAATTTGAGACCATAAATCAGATTCTAAAGTTAGTTATTAGAACATTATGCAACAACTTTACTCCACATGTGGATTAACCACATGTTGGTTTTAATACTTAAATGTCTTTTCCTGGTTGATTCACATCTTCCAGAAGACTCAGTGTTAAATATGAAGAACACATTTTCCCAACTTTCAAAAACATTAGCAATGATCTTTCTGTGAATATTAAATAAAAAAATTTCTAACTGAATTTTTTTTATCTCCTAATAATATTAAACTGATAGCCCAAACAAGGTAGCTCACATTTTGCTTATTAACTAATCCATGAAAAGTTTGACAAGAATGGAAAATTTAGACATTTAAGAAACTTAAGACTATATAAAAACCTTAAAACTTCAGACTTTAAAAAACTAGGTTACTTATCTCCCCGAAGTATAAAATGGACGTTATAAAGTGCACTCTTTGTCAAATTGCAAGACAGTCTCTGACTTATGTGTTCCTTAGTTATGTTCCTTCATCCATCCTTCATTTTCCAAACAAGGGATTATACTTCTAAAGGCTTTACACAAACCCCTACTTTGTAACATTTTCTAAAAGATACATATATTATTTAGCAATTACTTAAATTTGAAAGCAGTTTTAAACTAAATTCCTCTTTGCTTGAACAAGACTATTCTAGGCTTGATAACGACAACACATTTTTGTCTTTAAAGGGAACAATACGAAAGCTCTGATTGGCACTTTTCAGTCGCTGGCAGGGCCCAATGTTTGGGCCTCTCACACACAGTATCAATGTCAGAACTGGCCTGAATCATTAGCTGGGCATGAATACTTCCTTTCATCCCTACAATATTGCCTTGTGACTGGGGGAAAAAAAACTATTACATCACTGGATTCAGAATTATCACTGATAGCACAGTCAATATCAGTTGCTTGAAAGTATATATGCAAAAATGAAAACAGCATTATCAATATAAATTTTATTTAAAATTCTTATTCTATTATTTACATGCTGCTCTTATAAAGTTCTGTGGAGTCATTTCTGAATCAAAATCAACCTATATACAATAAAACATATCCTGTATTGAATATAACATAGATATTGCTTTGAAATACACTAACTTCATAATTATTGTCTTCATACATGACTTGAAAAACTTTGAGAGACATAATTTTTATGCCCACTGAGTCAGTAGAACCCATCTATTCTATAAACTTACCACAGATATTTTGCTTGGATTTTCTCCAGCTTTACCCTGTAAGATGTTTAATCGCATCTGAGCATTTATCAAGTGACTCTCAAATTCTCAAGGTTAACTTTTGTAATTAACTACTTCATATCTCACGTTATCTTTCCTCAATATTTAAGTTATCCATATAGTTGACTGAATTAAATTCGCCTTATCACTTAGGACTTAATAAAAGTAATAGTAAAAACATCAGAAGGAAGGGTAGTCTCCAAATACTGAACTCTAATGTTTACATAGTTCGTATCTACTTTAAATTGATTTATAATGCTCACTAACTTTCCATCTTTCAGAATCAAATTCTGTTGTCAAATGAGTTTTATTCCTGTATAGCTTTATATGGGCCATACTGAATAGACTAACATTCATGATAAAGATGAATACTTTTTAAAAAGCAATTAAAATAAGGCATTTATGAGGGTGCCAATAAGAAAACTGAGCTGATTTCAGCAGGGGACATACGTCTACCATTGCGCTAACATATCAAAAGAGAATGTGGCAAATACAATGTATGCAATTTGGAAAGGAAGGGTTTTCTGCATAACTTATGGACTATTTTAAATTTGAAGTACAATCTATAAGATATGAAAAATTATCAATAATTTATAAATTATCAAGGGTTCATGAGGGAGGGTGGAGCGGAGGGGAGAGGAAAACGAGGAGCTGATACTAAGGGCTTAAATAGAAAGCAAATGTTTTGAAAATGGTGAGGGCAACAAGTGTACAAATGTGCTTGACATACAATAGATGTATGTATGGATTGTGGTAAGAGTTGTATGAGCCCCCAGTAGAATGATTCAAAACAAAACAAAGAAAAACCTCTGTACCACTTAGTGGGCTCCGACTCTCAGTGATCCCGTGGGCCAGAACAGAACTGCCCTGTGTGTTCCAGGCTTCACTGGAGTCTTCACTGGATCAGAAAGCTCTATTTTTCTCCCTCAGAGCACATGGTAAATCTGAACTGCTGCCCTTGTGCTTACGCAGCCCACTGTTCAGCCAATGACGTCATGAGGGCTCCTTCCTCCCATTCTTGAGGAACTAAAATGATAATCCTTTTCAATGGTCTTTGAGTTTGGGGACCCAAAAGAACTATGATGGCGCCAGGTTCGGCAGCTGGGGGGATGGAGTAAAGCATACAAGGAAATGCTGCCTTGCTGCTCTTTACCAATGAGTTGCGATGGGAATGTACTGTGATGGGAAATGATTCCTTAGACAATGTTTTTGGTTATTTTCTCATCATATTTTCTTAAATCTTCTTCTTTTATTTTTTTAGGCATCACTGCCCTGGTGGTGGGAGTAGGAGGCCCAGCCTTTGCTCCTATGAGCGGGAATTAAACCTCCATCCCAGTGGGCCGCAGTCCCGCGCACAACCACTACGCCACCGGGGCTCAGCCCTTTAATCTTCTTAATAGTAAGACCTAGGATTGTCCTGCCTCTGTTAAAAAAAATTGATGAAGATGATCTCTTTGGGGATCCCAAATAAACAGTTACCCCAACATTTTAAGCTGCCTTCTCTGTCTTGAATTTAACCGGCCCAGCAGATCCCCTTTCGTTTTCATGGCAACCTAATGAGATGAGGACAAGTATTTACTCAAAGAATTGGTCTTGCTCTCAACTAATGACAAACATGTTCAGACACTTTTTGTTTGTTTAAAAGAAACCCTTGCATGTATGAGCTGAAACGCTACTAGAAAAACTTTTTGGCTTACCCTGTATGTGTATTTGCATGATGAATGTGACTATATATGTATACATACACAAATACACAAAATCCATAAGGGGCACAGGTAGATACTTCACAGACATATGCAAATACTTGGTGGGAATGGTTTTCTAGGTTTGAAAAATTAAAACCACTATCTTATATCACCTTGGTCAACTAGCATAATATTGCTCATAAAATTATATTCTACATCCTAATCTGGTGACTGATGTATGGAATCTTAAAAGCTTCCATAGACCATCTATAATTATTGGTTTCTCCCTATTGGGAGCAAAAGAAAAAGAAGGAAACCAAGACTCCACAAAGAATCACCTCACCTACGAGACAAATACCCACCCCACTATCACTGCATTGATTCTGATTCAGAGCCGTTCGGCATATTTCCAAGGCTGCCAATCTTTGCAGGAACAGACCATCCCAGCTTTCCCCTGGAGGGTTGCTAGTGAGTTTGAACTGCCAACCCTGAGATTAGCAGCCCCAAAATACTTACCGGGCAGCATCACTATGGCTCTTTTATAGGACAAGCTACAATCACAGGTTCTCTAATTTATCAGCCATACCACATCCCTCAGGAAAAAAAATACTCAAATTACTGGCAATGAACAACTGCTATACTATAGTTTATAATCCTGGTCAAATTATAGATCTGATTTTGCAACACCCCCCCTCCCCCCACCGAATTCTTCAATAACCCTACAGGGTACATTAGCAACCACTTTGGGAAACACCGGTCTACATAAATCTCTTGGTGCCTGCCTGTCACTACCTACCATTCTAAATAACAGTCACAATAAATAAACCCTGAAACAAAGTACAAAAATATGGCACAGGACCTCAAATTCCTATAAAACAAAGAGCAGCCTTACTGGACTCATTGAGACCAAAAGACTTCCCAAGAAATACTGCTGATTCAAACATTGAACTGAAACAAACCCCTAAAGTCACCTTGTAGCCAAATAATAATTTGGCTCAAAAATAAAGGGGTCAGTTTTCAAAGCTGGCTGTCTGACCCCTATAGAAATATAGAATGCCTTTTAAATGTTCTCCATATAAATATAATTTCCACGCTTACCTGGAAATTGTTCATTAGGCCAAAAGGACAAGCATGGCTTTCACAAGATGAAAAGTCAAAGTTTAGTTTGCAGGCTGCAGATGTACAGTTTGTAAACTCGGTTGCAATAGTGTCGTTAATGCTTCCAGTGGCATCCCGAACAACACAAGAGCCTGAAGCATAAGTGACAATGAGCAAGAGCATTGCTAACATTTACATCCGCTTATGACATACATGTACTCATTAAAAACTACAGTACATTAACATACTTGTTTACAATAGTATACAGTTTATAGTTAACAACTATATAATGACCACTGTGAACAGAATTTAGAAAGCATCATAGTCCCCATTTTTAAAGTGATATGAAACCTTTAATAAAGAAAAATACAGGCACTCGTTGGGTTGAAATGAGATCTTTTCCTACAGTGCTGTCTTGCACAATGTGGCAGTCATGTGCTTATGCTAATTTTATAATTGAAATGTAGGGGTGGAGTCTGGCCTGTTAATCAGGAGAAAGCCATTGAGTAGCTGATGAGACCTCTGTGTGGGCATGGCTTTCACCTGAGACTCCTGGGAAATCTTGCAGTATTTCCCTCGTGAAGATGAGAAGCTATTTTCCCCAATTGTTGTTTCCACAGGCAACACAGAATGGCGGCGGCTGGGAGGCTGAGCCAGTGGAGAGACCACTCGGCTTTGCCCTGATGAAGACAGACCTCTGAAGCTGGAGTGGCATGCTGTTGATGGACCTGAGCCCTGGAATCGAGGAGCCATGGGGAGACCCCTGCCAGTGCCAGAATTCTGCACCCACTGACCTGTGACTTTCTGAGTCGGAAGCAGACTTTATAGACTGATTGTGGGCATATGGGTTAATATTGGACTTATGACTGTGAGCTGGACTGGGATGTCTTCTCAATGTCCTGTTCCTCTTGAATATAAACCCATTCCTTATACCTATATGCGTGTCTCTGAAATTTGTTTCTCTAGTCTATGCAGACTAACACATACAATATCGAATTTGTAGGTCAGAAGGAGCAGGTGCACATGACACGAAGGAAATCTGGTAATGATGGTTAATATACTTAGCAGTTAGCCAAAATTGTGGTGGCTCTGCAGAAGAAAGGATGTACCAGCCAGTTTCCATAAGGAATACACCTTTGGAAACACTATGGGCGGTATGATTCTTTCCTATAAGGTCATGTGAGTCAGCATTGACTTACAGCAGTGAGTATGAATGTTTAGTTCGGTTAGTTCAAGAAAAGACTGGAAGCCTTTTCAGTGATTGAAAAGCTGCATGTAGTAGAACTGAAGGTGACAGTGAGGAAGAAGAGGTTGGGATTAGAAGACAAATGAGAAGTGGTTCATTCAACTTTTCAAATTGAGGGCAAATTTACATAACACAGAAGGGCAAGTTGGATGTTTGAGTTTTAACTGGAAACACACAGCCTGTAGAGACTATAGACTTTTAAAAGCTGTATATGCATCCATCTGTAAGGAGTGGTAAACTAGAAAAACTTGTACGTGGACTGATTTGATTAAGATTTCCTTTAACTCTTGAAAGTTTCAAATACCTCCAAATGTTTTATCCTTGAATATTGGTCAAAGATCAGAAGAAGCCTCACTCATTGTGACAAAAGGCTGCGCACACTGCTGTGCTTCCCAGGGTTTGAAGGAATTAGCTGATTTTAAGCAGCAGATCTCAGGACTTGTTGGTCCATTCTAGTCTGGCAGCACTGCTGAGAGCTGTCTGACATCATAGCAACAGACACTGGTGGAGCGCTCTGCAGGAACACTTTGGTCTGGAACACTTAGGCTATCGGTTATGAAAAGCAAGTCTTCTTCCACTGAATCACCAAAACTTTGATAATTGGTAGTTATTCTGTATTCACAGCAAAGCTTTCTGGGTGGGAATATTTATTTCAATTAAAGAATCTATTTTTATAGTAAGTAACTTTTTAAAGTTTTACTTACTTATAGTTCTGAAATTCATCTTTATCATCAAAACAACCCTTTAGAACAACTGCCTATTATCATTCACAAGTCTCTGAGCTTTAACTTTCTTTATAAAACAGGACTTTGAGACTGGCCACTCAAGTTCATCTCAAGTTTAAATACTGTGATTCTGTGAATGTATGTAAATAATTTTAAAGCCATGTCAGAGAAACAGTAAGATTTTAAATTCAGCTTAGTATTATTCAAATCCATGTTTGTCATGGTCAGAAAAATAAATGTGCTAAATGATGTTGGAACAATTTTTATATAATGAAGCCAAATGAAGATATAATCACAACAAAATTACTCAGAAGTGTCTAAATAACAGTAAACGTAGTTTATATATGCTATGCTTTTCAAAAACCTAGTTCAATGAGATTGTAAGATTTTGCAGTTATCATTTTTACATAGTTCTCTACTTTAATATAATTAATAAAATTTCTTGGGGCCAAACAAAGCATTTGGTGATTTTCTTTATTTTTTCAATTTTTGGACTATAATTTTGGTCATTCCATACTACTTCAGAATTGTTTCTGAATTTCAAAGCTAGAAATCAAACTCCATGAAAATAAAATTTTAAAGTAATGCCTATCATGAAACTGCTGAAAAACGTAAGAAAAACCTAAGGCTACTTACCTACAGATACTGCAATTCCTACGTAAACCACCGTAGTAATTAAAATGGCCAAAAGGGTTCCTTTGGGTATGGCTGACTGAGGATCCTAAAGACAAGAAAAATGTTTTAATCTATCTTGAGAAAGAAACATACATGTACTTTCTTTTTTCACCGCTGCACAGTGCTTCTGAATACTTACTGCAAGGTCACCTGAGATATTTGCTCCAGCCAGAATGCCAGTTGCAGCAGGAAAAAAGATGGCAAATACAGAAAAGAAGGTCTCTTCCTCGCGAAAATCTGGTCCGAAGTTCTCAGAAAATATTTCTGCTGTAGAGAACAATGTGTTTTGGGGGGAGTAAATTAGTAGCAGGGTCAGAACATAATAATTTAGGTTAAGAGTAACAGATTACTGTAGGATTTCTGTAGGAGTCATAATTACTTTGGGGTAAATATTATCACCAAGTTTTTCCTGTATGAGGAAAGAGTTGACCACCAAAATGATTATCTGATCTGGGTCCTTCCCTACTGTTTTGACGTTATACTTAAATAAATACAAAATGTGTTCAGAAAGTTCTTGGCAAAATGGAACTAAAAGACAATGGAATTTCTCTACAAGTACTTTTAACCTCTCTTCATTTTTAGTGAAATTTTACATAGGAAATTAGGTGCCCACATGACAATTTCTATATGCACAGTTGAGGGGCATGAATGACAAATTCACCTCTCAGCATTCTCTATAGTTGAATTCTGATTGTCAAATCTTCAATTGCATTGGTTTCCAAATTTTCAGTAACTGTTCTGGGTTTGCCTTTGAGGAACTGCAGGAAGCCTGGTGGTGTAGTGGCACCGTGATGTGAAACTAGGAGGCTCTCAGCAGGAGAAAGCCAGGGCTTGCTAATCCCATAAGGCGTTCCAGTCTCAGACACTCACTCACGGGGGCAGTTCTACCCTGCTCTGCAGGACCACTATCAGATGGCAAGGACTCTGGGCAGCGACTCTGGAACAACTGCAGAGTTTGGAATTTCTAATGGAACACCATATTCCTTTATTTTGTATGACTAAGTATGTTTTAAACACTTCTGACAAATATTCTCTCTAGTCTAACTGTAAATCAAAGCACTGATAATCTGTCAATCTCAGAGGTCAAAGAAGCATGAAAGAGGCAGAGAAAATAAGACACCACTTTCATGTGGAAATTGATTTTCTGCAGAGCCTCCAACTTACAGTACTATTTATATGTATTATTATCAAATTTTCCAAGATCATCACAGTTTTCCAAATCGTGATCTACTTGATTTTTGAGGATATTCATCAGGCTGCCCAGGCACTTGTGGCAAATATGCTTTCCACTTGTGCAATATAGCATTGCTTCAAGGAGTCTTACAGTTTGAATGTACACATTCGAATCTATCTGAAAGGCAGACTGAATCAATCAACTGATTGCCATATTACATATCGAGCACCTAGTGTGTGCCAGGTCCTGTAACAGAGGTATCTACTACCTCAAAGAACTCAGATATACAATGTTTACAATATAGACCTTGTTCTTGCCTTCATGGAACTTCAAGTCTCATTCGGGAGCCACAAAATAAGTAACAGATGACAGTTAAACACACTGATGAAAATGAGGTTTTATGATAAAAAATAAAGAGGCAGAAATTAACAATATAGTCAGATATACTAAACAAAAATTGAACTAAAAGGATGGCACTTAAGCAGAAACAATAGGGAGCAATGATTTGCCATGTAACTGATTGTGGGAAGCATAGTTAAAGGCTCTGGGATATGAAAATGTTTAACTGTTATGAAACAGCAACTAAAGGCCGGACTGTTGCTGAAGGGAGACATGAGATCAACAAGCTCAAATGAGACTGATAAGCTCAAATTTAAAAATTCATAGTTTAGGCCTATCACCTTATATTACTACAATTGAAAAGTGAACAAGTGATTTAAAAAAAATTTCTATAGCATACATAAAGGAAGCAAAACTAAACCACTGCTGAGTTTAAGCAGATGGCATCACAAAAATATTTAAATGGACCAAATATATTTAATTACAAATGTTTTGGTACCTCAAATGTCCTTATGATTTGTAAAATTTGGCCAATTCTTTATTAGCCACTATAATCAAGTCAATTCTCATTCATAACGAGGTTTGAATGGTTTCTGAAGGTTTCTAAAGCTGTAAAATCTTTATGGAACGAATGAGCTCTGGTGGTGTAGTGGTTGTGTGCTAGACTGCAGCCCATGGGGCTGACAGTTCAAATCTAGCAGCAGCTCTCCAGGAGCAAGGCTGGGCTTCCTACTCCCACCAGGGGGCAGTGATCTCACACACACACACACACACACACACACACACAATCTTTATGGGAGTAGCTCGCTTCCGTGTTTTTCTGTAGAGTGGCTGGTGGGTTTGAGCCAGCAACCTTAAGGTTGGCAATTCAATATTTACCTGACATGCCACCACTCAAAAGTAATGCAGTATTCTTTAGAAATTTAGAAACAGAAAGTTCTCAAGCATGCTACGACACCTCTCCATCTTGAAATTATCATGCCCAGTGAATTAACACAAACAAGAGACAAAGATTCTATGATTCTACCTATATAAAATATCTGTCACAAGCAAACATAGACCAAGTTTATGTGTGGTTACCAAGGAATGGGAATTACTGCTTAAAGTTTCTGTTTCAGATAATGCACACCTTTTGGAAACCTAACACTGACAGTGACACACTACAGTGAATGTAATTAAGGCCACTGACTTAAACACTTAAAATTGTGTAAACGGTAAGCTATTTTGTTATACACATAAAAAACTAAAAAACAAAACCAAACTTTGATACTCATGACTTCTGAAACTTCAAGAGTAACAAGATGAACTTCACTTGAATACTATGGAATAGAATACACATCTTTTTTTAAAAAATTCTTTTTTACTTACATTTATAACCAAAGAAACCTTTGGGCTTCTTGTTTTCCAATGGGATAAATGTTCCTATGATGAAATCAGCAATCGCAAGTAGTAGAATCACCAAAAGAACAATTTGAGCCTGGAATTTTAAACAATAAAAATGAAAATCAATTATTTCCTTTGTCTATACATTACGGTAATCCAATTTTAAGAGACTATAACTTCCCCATGGCCTCACGCAATGAAAGAACTATTTAAACCATCTCTAAGTGCAAGAACTATTTATATGCTAATAATATCCCAGGTTGTATGAAATCTGGTTCCTTCATAAAGTTCATTTGTACAAAAGAATGTAAATTACTTAATTGTACACTAATGTCTTTAAAATGTGAATTGTGATAAAAGTTGCATGAGCCCTCGATAAAATGACTTTTTAAAAAAAGGAGTAACAACCATGGGAAAACTATTCTTTCAGACTTAATTTTTGGTTAGGTAAATATTATCAAGCTTATAAGTATGTATGTGACTCCTATATGACCTACCAAAGTAAACCTGGGACTCTGGGGAGTGTCTTTGGAGTTCCTCAGGAAGTAGCCTCTGTTTGGCTATCTACAGAGCTCTAACATGCTCTAACTCAAAGACATTTCCGTGGAGCTTTTTAAACAGATTAACATGGAATGTCAGCATTTCTTTTTCTTCCCTGGAAATAGTGGCATTCACTTTCATACTGATAACTTCTGGTATTTCAATAGCAAGGAATAAGATTAGCCTCAGATCCATATTACCTTTCAACTTATTTTCCTGTGTTATTTTTAAAGTGACCTTTTAGTAAGTTACAGAGCCAAGAGTTTAATTTGGGCTACCTAATATACTAACGTAAGCATTTCTAGGTTAAGTACAAATCAAGGCTGGGGGGGAGAGGTGCAAGCTCAAAATTTAGGAAGTACTGTGTTTAACTAGATCCTACACTCCAATCTCCAAATATTCCTCATCCTGTCAAATACCCAAAACTTTTATATGTAAACTCCTGGGAAAATGACCACTCATGAATCACAAGGATCTGAATATACTACTACACTTTAGAACATTCTCATACCACGAGCTATTAAAAGTTCAAACTAAATAACTGCAGGTGTTCCTATCATTACTTACTTTAGCTTCCCATTCCATTCCAGCTAATGAGATACCTAGAAGCAACACAATGGTAATGGCTCCAATAATTCGGATATCATTAATTTCATCTATCATAAGTATGGAATGTTCCTAAAAAAGAAAAATTTCAAAGTGAATATGCTATCTTAGTTTACATAGACTTTAATTTCTTGAAACATTTGAGAGATGAAAGCACCATAAATTCAGGAGCTGAGTAAATGCTTACTTCATGAAGAACGACACCCAAACCCTGGTGCTACGGTGGCATGGCGGAAGCAGAACACTTATCCCTCTCCTGTGGCACAGCTGGGGCTGTGGAGTGCTTTAACCACTGTGCCACCAGGGTTTCTTAAAGAGATCGTGAAATCAAAAACATAGCTAATTCCCATTTTACTACACTACGGAGGTGGCATGAGAGTAATGACAAGGATAGTGCAGGGCTGGGCAGCATCTTGTGCATCTGTTGTGCACCTGGTTGCTGTGAGTGCAAACCACCTCAACAAGCGCTAACCTCCACCAAGGCGGCATTCACGTTTCTGAAGACAGACATGAGGAAAGTTACGGTAGAATGCTAGCACCGTTAAACGACGTGGAGGGGCCCTGACGCCAGAGTGAGTGCCACGCCGGGCTGCCGCCACAGGAGCAGCAATTCAAACCCATCAGCCAGGCCGAGATAGAGAGAGCCTGTGTCTCTGTTCCTGTTGGAGAACTGCAGCTTCAGAAACCCTACAGGGTAATTCCCTTCCGGTCTCTGGGTCTCTAGGCATCAGAACTGACTCAGTAGCATGTAGTTAATATAAACCAAGTAACAAGCAAATAAATAGAAAACTACAGGCTGAGCCCCGGTGGCGTAGTGGTTGTGCGCGGGACTGCGGCCCACTGGGATGGAGGTTCAATTCCGGCTCCCGGGAGCAAAGGCTGGGCCTCCTGCTCCCACCACCTGAGGGGAGTGATGCCTAAAATAAAAAAATAAAATAAAATAAAGAATTAAAAAAATTAAAAAAAAAAGAAAACTACATCACAGTCAAGGTAGACCAAGTGACAAGCAATGACAAGCTAAGTAATGCTGACAGAAAATTTTTAAGCTACTTGGCAGAAATATATTTTATATCCACTGCGATTAGTGAACTCATGTTTTTAATGTGTCTTTTATATTGTCTTAGGAAAACAAATGAATACATCTTCATTCACGCTGTTGTCCCACACTGTTCTCATTCCAAAAGAAAAATATTTTTAGTTTAATTACACTTTTTAAAAAGCTCTCAATTAGTTAGCTCCCAAATAGTTAAGAACTGTGACATTCTAGTCGAATAAGTAAACAGATATGTAAGAAATACACAACCTAAAATGAGTTGCCACTGAGAAGATTCTAACTCAGACCCGAGAGAGGGCTCCTTGTCACGCCTTACAGAAGCAGCCCGCCTCTTCTGTGTGGGGCAGCTGGTGGGTTTGCACCACGAGCCAGCCTGGGTGGTTCGCAGCCCACTGCAAAACGGACAGCGCCTCCTGTGCTCCTTGCTTATGGCTGACTGCTCTTCAAATAATGTAACCAACAAGGAGAACACAAACTATAACAAACGGTGTCATCTTTTTGATTATTCAGGATAACTACCATATATTATGAGTGAAGAGAGTATAGATTAGAATTTTAGAAAAGTGTGTCTTTAAAAAGTTTTTTAAAAATTTACTAAGGCTTAAAAAATTTTATTAATGCTTTTAAGATACAAATCTTTCATAAAGCTCAATAGAGGAAAAGACCTGTTTGAAATCCAGGTAAACTTAATACAAAACCTAAGGCCAAAATAAACCCAAATCCATTGATATTCTTTTTGTGGGGGGGAGGAGGGGTAATCACGACTTCTGGTGGTCGTGGACGTTACCCAGTGTCGCTCCTGAGAGCTGCCGCTGGATTGCCATTGTATTCTTACCAGCCAAAGTGATACCAGGAGGAAAAAATAACACATCTGCCACTGGGGCCTGTAGGGTTTCATTTGATCTTATTAAGCAAAGTGACTTCTTACTTTATGAAGAGAAACATTTTTACTATTGAAACTTTAATTTGACATCTGTTGAATTAATCTGATGCTATACTGCATGGATAATTCCTATCTAAGGAGTGTAAATGAGAAAACACTGATAATATAAAAATGTATATAGTGATTAAGTTTAGAATCATGGATCATAAAATAGTAACAGTTGAGCATTTTACATTCAAATCTAGTTTGAATGTACTAAGCTTGAATTTGGTTAGATATTATTGGTAATAAAACAAAGATTATTTTAAACCCGCAATTAAACACACTGATAAAAGCTCATAAAGATAACTTCAAACCATGCATGTCAAATAAAAACGGACATGAAATTGAATAACTGGACTCTTAGGAATACATTACTGGCTTAGTCAGAGCGCGTCATTTACCCCTTTTGGTTTACAGAGAGCAACATGAGGACAGTCCCTTTCAGATTTGGGACTGCCTCCTGAGCAAGCAGAGAGGCTCTTGGTGGCGTAGGAGGTTATGAATTCAGCTGCTTGTCCAAAGGTTAGCAGCTTGAAGCCATCAGGCCCTCCACAAGAGAAATGTGAAGTTTTTTTATTCATAAAGATTTAGTCTCAGAAACGCTAAGTAGGTTTTGAGTCAGAATCAACAGAGTCCAAGGGCAGAGTGACTGAAGTGCTCCTCTGCTAGCCAAGCGTCAGAGATTCAAACCCATCAGCTGTTCCTGGGGAGAAAAATGTTGCCGTGCGCTCTCGTGAGGATCATCTCTCAAACTCACTGCCACAGAGTCCATGCCAATTCACAGGGACCCTATTGGACAGAGTAGAACTGCTCCTGAGAGTTTCTGAGATGGTGACTGTTTACTGGGAGTAGAAAGTCCCATTGTCCTCCTGAGAAGCGGCTGGTGGTTTCAAACTGCCCACCCTGTGGATCGCAGCCCAATACAAAACCACTCTGCCAGCAGGGGCTTGCAATCCTGCGGGATACTGCAACTCTATCCTGCAAGGTTTGTACTGAGGGGACAAAAATGTGTTTGGTGGTTTGGGCTGACTGTACCACATATGACTGTGAAAGAGTTACAAGCTAATCTAACCTGAGCCAACACAGGTGTTGATGGAGGTTTGCCTCATCTAATCATGTTGTGGAATCCTATTTCACTTCTCCTGCTTTAATTACACACATGCCAAGGACTCGAGATTTTATCTCTTCAAAGTGTTCTCTTCTGAACTCCAGCTGCTCTCCCTGGCTACATAGACATCTAGTTCCTTAAGCTGGTTCACCGAGAAGGAAACTCTCCCAGGGTCTCTGCATTACAATAAATGCCGTGGACGTCAACCTGGATGGTGAAGTTGGACATTTGTGAATAAATTGAAAACTTTCATCTTTATCTAAATTCCCCAAATCTAGCCACTTGCTTATAAAACTCCTAACATTCAGCCACACCTTTAAGGCACCATCTCTTCTCTCAGGACAGCTACTTGTTTTTTTCCTACAAATTTGTCTTTATTTTCCATCACCTTTACTTCCACTTTGGAGACACCATGGAAGACCAGCTTAAAGCCACTCAGGGGTCTGCGCAGTGGGGGCGGCAGACCGGTCTTCAGTCGTGGGCTCAGCACTCCCATCGGCAGTGGGGAGCTGCTGGGTAGGCACGAAGGGCACCTGCACGCCTGTAGACCCTCATCCTCCTCGAGCTGAGCCACAGGAAACTCGGGAGCGGGAGCAGTCCACGCACCCTGAAACTCTCCCTGGGTCACAGTCTTTTCAGCGGCGGCCCGCTCTTCCTTTTCAACCTCCTCGGGGTCTCTGTAGAAGCAGAGATCAGGCATGACCTCCCACGGGTGGTCCCGGGAAACAGGGCCCCACATGCACAGAACTTCCAGGGCCAGCGTCCACCACATCGGGCCCCGAGTGAGCTCCCTTATTGTTACATAGGATGGCAATGTCCACGGAGCGCAGAGGACAATCTGTGACACCGAGCAATGGTGGGCAAGTTAAGGCCAGAGGCCTCTGGGAGGGGCTGGCAGTCAGTCCTGGGGTCAGTCCCCACTAGAAGCCGGGGCTCCCAGAAGGCTGCCTGGATCTGGAGAGTGAAGGTTCCTGGAGTGAAGCGCTCCCGGGCAGCAGCGAATAGCACAGCACACTGGCCGGTATGCCTCGAAGCTATGACGCTGACGACAGCAGGGCTCTCAATGGCAACAATGGTGCCAGTTGCCAACAGAAGCTTCTCCCACGACCTCCAGGCTCATGACGCAGATGTCATCGCGTCCCCTTCTGTAGATGTACTGTTCTAACTGGAAGCCAAGGTTGGTGCCACCTAAGTGGATTCCTAGGGCAAGGAATTTGAGGACATCCTCCTTCTTCATCTGCAGGACGGACATCAAGGACGCTGGACATTGTGAAAGTTTCCCCTTTAAGTGTGACGGGAACCAGGACAGCATACGGACCCTGCTCTGGGTAGCACGGAACGGCAGGACAACTATTTTTAACTGACCAATGATCTCCTTGTGTGAACCTTTTGAATCTATTCTCTATTCTGTGGTCAGATGTTTCTATGGGGCCTAAATCTGATCTTATAATGGTCCCAAACCTAACAGTCATGGAAAATCTAGGCTGAAAACAGCAAAGAAACAAACTCAACCTCTGAACAACATCTTTTTTGACTTCATCTTGCTGCTTTATGGTTCAGCCATATTGAAATATTTAGTTTCCCTAATACATTATATTCTATCACTTCCAGAATTTTGTTTCCTTTACTTTCTCGTTCTAATGTTTAATGCTATTATCTAGACTCTTCCTCAGAGAACCCTTCCCTGGATGCTCCAACACCCCATTGTCAGTTACAGGTTTTTCCCTCTTTTGTCTCAAACACCACTCACGGTACTGACTTCTCATATCTCCCTCTCCCTCAAAGGGGGAGACGGGGAAGAGGCGTCTACATTTCAAAACCAGTGTTTTAAAGCACAATTTCTTGCACATCAGTGTGTTTACCATGTTTCTAAAAAAGTGAGTGCCGGGTCATCATCCAACACAATTAGTAAATGAAAGACTCAGAGCAGCATGAATTACCTTAAGCAACTCCACGACCGTTTCTGCAAATCCAACCACATACATAGCAACTGCAACAGCATTAGCAAAAGCGAAGATAAGGCCAATTGCGCCACCAAATTCTGGCCCTAGACTTCTAGATATTAAATAATATGCTCCACCTTAAAAAAAAGGGGGGGGGGATAATGAAATTAGGATTTAAAGCAATAAACAACCGTATTTTAAAATGTTTAATTGCACAAAACAGATCACAAAGTACGTATTTATAAAAAGGACAACAGTCAAAGTATGAGATAAGTGACTAGGTATTTCTGCAGAAAGAAAATACCCCAAACAATACTATAAAACTATTTTATTCATTAAGATAGCACCATCCAGGGATTTTACCCGTTTCTAAGATCACCTTGTTATATAAGTCCCTACTTCTCTCTAAATCTTAAAGTGGCCTACAGATAATCGCCTTCCCCCATTATATATATTCACATATCTATCAAGTCTATTGTAGGCAGATGCTTACCCAGTCACGTGTGATCATAGCTTAAGCCCATTTTCGTAGCAATTGTGCCAATCCATCACCTCAAGAGTTCTC
>PVJH01021180.1:0-13882 GCA_004026705.1 Nesogale talazaci
ATGAGGGACGGTCTTTTTAGTCATGATCTACCCGAGTTCCTGTGACTCTGCTCTTCAACTCTTTCCAAAGGGTGAGGCCACCAGGAACCGTTTGCTTCGTCCCCACTGCACTCCACAGCAGTTGCTGTCGCTGTAGACGTGGGCTGTAGATGAACCAAGCCAGGCTTGTGGGAGAGCTGGGACTGTGGAGACCTCAAAAAGCCAACGGCGGGAAGGTGGGGTGGGCATTATGCTGACGTGACTCGCCCCCGCCCTTCTGGAGTGGAGAGGCTAGCTTGCCTAGGGTTGTCTCCACAGACTGAGAAATTCAACGTCTCCTTTCGTTGGTTGTCATTACTGTAGCAAATTTACCAAGGAGGTGTCTGGCCACGACCCAGTTTCTGGAAGCAACATACTTTTCGGGCATTTGTCCTGGTGGTGGGGCTGTGTCTGTGAACGACTATGATGAGTGCATTCCGAGAGGACATTCAGTACCCTCCCCCTCCCCCAGCACACAGTCTCCAGTCTGGTGACAGTGGTCTCCTGACCTCAGGATTAGGTTAGCCCAGGAGCTGGTAGTGGCAGTGACAGCGTGCGTGGTCTGTGTGTATCACAAAGAAATCTGAGTGATTTATTTTTTTTAAATTTTAAGTCTGAATTGGTTGTTTTTCCATGAGTGAGCTCAAGTTCTGGTGCTCAGCATGAAGCTGGAGCGTAGCCTCCTGAACATGAGGCCCGCACTTTTGGGCACCTCCTGAAGGTTTTCCTTCCTCTGGCGTGAGGCAGCCCGCCCACCACGGGGCAGTGAGGGAGAGAGGGAAAGGGGGGGGTCTCAGAGGAGGCTTTCTTCTATTTTGTTTATACGCTCACCTTTTTGAGTCTTTGAAGACATTTCTGCCCATTGCAGTGATTCTAGGTAAGTGCCAGTGGAAGAAAGTTTGCAAAGCTTTTACTCGATAAGCCATCCCATCTCGTCTGTAAAACCAGCCCGCGGTGTGTTTCTGTACAGCATTTGTAGGATACTGTTGGCTCAGCCTGGTAGGCTGATGGTGACTGGGAAGGGGGAAGAGGGGAGGGGTAGGGGGGAGCTGAGCTGTTGGGGCTTTGTTTGAGAGGGGTCCCCGGTCTCTTCGGGCCCTCCCCAACCCCCCGTTAGTGCTGCTCTTAGCTCAGATAGCATGGGGGGGTAGGGGAATGTTAGGGTGGCCTGGTCTCTCTCCTTCTTTTTCATAGCCAAGGAAGTACCGCCTGGGCATGCTGGAGGAGGGGCTAGTTCCGATGGCGTCAAAGGCACAGAAAGCAAAGAACACTTTTGGCTGCCTGGCTGACAGCTGTCAATCAGGAGAGCCCATCAACATGGTTTGGTGGAACAGAGTCACAGAGAACAATGCACAGGTAACATGTTTTCATTAGATGTTTTTTGAAAGCCATCTTGGCCTGCACCCTGTGTCTGTGGGGCGGTGGGGAAGGAAGGATTTAGGCTCAGGCCACTGCCCACCACGTAGGCGACCAGTATTGTTCTTCTCAGCCAGCGTGAAGTCAGCGGTGCATTAATGCACGCAACACCACTGTGTGTCGGCTGCTGGCACCTTCTCTCGTGGGAGTGCATCCGAGTTACGCTTCCCTCCGGGCTTGAGTGGAGGTGGAGCCCAGCGCCAGCTCTCTGGGAACGGACAAAGATCAAGTCCAATCGCGTGCCATCTCAGGTCACCATGGAGACAGTGTAGTTGCTGATTCTGCCTGGCCTGTACGAACTGAACCCTGACAACTCCAGGCCAGCGCTTGGAGAAGTGTCTTCAGAACTGTGGAGAGGTCGTTTAAACTAAACTTGGAGTCTAGGATTCTTTTTTTTTTTTGGTATACTTCATTTTTTTTTTTTTTTTTTGCATCACTGCCCTCTGGTGGGAGTGAGAGGGCCAGCCTTGCTCCTGGGAGAGCTGCTGCTGGATTTGAACTGCCAAGCCCGTGGGCCGCCGTCCTGCACATAACCACTATGCCACTGGGGCTCAGCCAATTCTATTCTTTTAAAAAGTTGGCTGAGCCCTGGTGGCATAGTGGTTGAGTGCGGGACTGTGGCCCACGGGCTTGGCAGTTCAAATCCAGCAGCGGCTTTCCAGGAGCAAGGCTGGGTAGCTCCCACGACCATCAGAGGGTAGTAATGCCGCCCCTCCCCCCTCAAAAGAAGTTATTGTATAGCATAAGTAGTTCCGTTAAAGAGAAATTCTATTTAATCAGAACTAGAATATCACTCTTTTCAACCTCCAAGTGTAAATCGTTTTAAATACAGTTCTGGCCATAGCCCTGTACACACATAGGCCTTCCCCCTTTGCATACCGCACACATTGGAGAGGCCGTCTCAAGTGCAGAGTATGACTTTGTTTTGGCTAGCAGCCTTGCTGGGGTGTCACACAATGCCCTCCCATCTCTTGTGACAGTCACTGTAGAGACTACAGCAATGCTGGTGTTGCCCTGGGCACAGCGTCCCCAAAAGTATGGCGACAGGAGGGGGTGTTTGCCCTGCTGGGACTCTGATCTGGACCCTCATCAGGGAGAGCGGAAAGCAGAGCCTGCCCCCTGGCCTCGCGGCCAAGGCTGCTTTGCTGACTCCGCCTTGCCTAAGAGGTCAGCTTGGGAGAGATTTTACTCGGGACACCAAATCTTTTGTAGGTTTATTAAGGAAAGAATTGAAAGTAAATTGTAACCCAACGAACGGTCTCAGAATAACTGAAAGTGGATTTGGCACCACTGTGGGGGGTGGGGGCTGGGATCCCAGGACATGCAGAGGCGGCATGGAGCATGGGGGGTGGTCCCACATGGGCCCTCTGCACCCAGGGCCTGTCCAGAGACGCCTCTTTCGAGCTCCTCTTTGACACCTTCTGTTCACGTAGGACTGTGCTCTGGAGTGCTAAGCTTTGTCTTTCAGACAGAGTAACTGAGTCAGTAGGTTTGTGTGCACAGAGATTAGACTGGCATCATCTGCATTCAGTGCCACACACATGACTCTGTTTATGCTTCAAATAGTTATTTTTCCTTGAGGACTTGAGGACTACTTCATCAGCTCAGTCTAGTAACCGCCCACGGCCCACAGCCCTCAAGTGTCTCGTGTTGTTAGTCTCCTGTTGGCAGGTTGGAAAGCGCCCATCTGGTCCCCATTGCTACCCCTGTGCAGCCCTGCATGGGGCCTTCTCTCTGCAGGGCAAAGGCTCCGCCCTCAAGCCCTCTCACTGCGACCAAGGGCCTGGTGGTGTGGGCGAAGGCCTGAGTTGATAGTCGCAAGGCCAGCTGCTTGCACCACCGGCCTCTCCGAGCGAGAACGATGAGGGGGTTTGCTCCTTTAAAGGTTTCAGAGACACCCCCTTCCACCACAGAGGCTGTTCTGTTCCAGCCTGAAGGCTCACTGTGACTGAGAACCAACTCTCAGGCACTGGGGCTTTCTGTTGTGTAAGAAGAACAACGTGTACAAAGTAGCCGTGCATCACACACACAAACTCTTTCTGGGGTACTGCAGGTTTCCAGAGCCGTCGTTCTCAAACCCCCAGCTGCTCCGAGGGAGAAGATGAGGCTGTGTGCTCCTGTAAGAAGTTACAACCTCCGAAAACTCTGGCTCTGACCTTGACTGAGTGCTGAGTCAGAATCAACTCGATGGCAGGGGGTAGTTAGTGTGTCTCTTAACTGGTCTCCTGGTGCCACTAAGTGCTTTGCGTGCATTGTTCTCTCTCTGGACTTTGCCATCGTGGGGTAGAGAAACTGTTGCTGTTAAGTGAAGAATTGTCTCTGAAGGAGCGAGGTGAGTGGCAGGGTATGCTGCGCTAGGCAGTGCCGCCCACAGGAGCTAGAGTTGGTCAGAGAGGGACTGTTCCTTGTCCTGCTCGGTGGGATGGTTCCTGGCTGCAGGAGGGGGGGCCAGGCACCCACCACTTTTCCGACCCGCACTGCCTGTTGTGCAGAATGGCCGTATTTGTAAGGCTGCTCCTTTTCCATCCTGCTTCGTGGCTTTCTTAGTGGCCTTGAAAGGCCGTTCTTTCTGCCGCCGCTTGGCCCTTTTCAATCTCTGAGAGCCAGGTAAGCAATCAGAAGGAAGATGGCGGCAGCGCCAGCAGGACCTGCCGTGAGAGTTTCTGTCTGAGCTAGGCCCGCTTGCCGGGACCTGCTCTCAGGAGCCCTTTATGGCTTGACTGGCGTCCTTGGAAGAGGGCCTGCCCACTGAACTCCGCCCCAAGCCGGGATGCAGACAGCGTGTCTTCAGAGCCTGGGTGAAGACCTGCTCATTAGAGACCAGCAACACATCCTGCATTCGCTGCACAGAGTACAGACTCGCTTCCTCACCCATCACCCCAGTGCTATGTGGGGCGCTCTCCGCTGGAGATCCCTAGCACGGCTTCTGTGGCAATCTCCACTTTCCTGCCCACCCTCCTTCCTGTGTGGTGTGGTGGCGCTGGGGTTTTTTTTGGACTCTGTCCGCAGCGTTTGCCATCCTTGGCAAGTCCAGTGTTCTGATCAGGCCATGGACTCGAGTCTCCTCTCCTGGGGGGACAGGTGCTCGTTGCCTGTCCACTCCCGATTCCTGCCCCTCTGTGACTCCTGCAGAGGGAAGGCCCCACTGCTTCTTGTCTTGTCTGGATTGGCACGGGTTCTATAGAGGCTGCACATTTGCCGTGTCTGAGGCTCAGCCGGCAGCTCTGGTGGCTGCGTGGGAAAGGTGAGGCCTGCTGTTCCTGCAAAGATGTTAGTCTCAGAAGCCCACAGGGCGTTCTTCCCTGTCTTCCAGGGCCACCGGATGTTGAAGCCCACCCAGTCGGAGGACTCTCCGTTGTCCTGTTCTCTGCACCTTCTCTGTCTGTGGATAGGCCCCTCCTCTAGTGCAGCGCATTGCCGCCACCTCAGTCCCTGTGGCCGACTGTGAACAAGGCAGCTCCACGGCCGGCTGGCCTGAGAGAGAGAGAGAGAGAGAGAGAGCGCAGTGGGCAGCTGATACTGGCTGTCATGGTAGGCCTTTGCAACACTGCTAACTTAGTCCCCCTAATTAACAAAAGGGGAGATTGTGACCTTGAAAGAGAGAAGCCTTATTGCTATAAAGCGATCCCAAAGCTGGAACTCCTACTTTCGCATAGATTCCAAGGTGACACACAGCGGATGGTCACCGCAGCAGGAACAGAAAGCCTTATCTTTTCCTGCTGAGCGCCTGGTGGGCTTGAACTGCTGACCTTGTGGGTATAACCCACTGGCCAAGCCCACTGCAGGATCAGGGTTCCTTGGGGCAACTTCGCTGGTCTTCTCTGCCACGGGAGCTCAGACTGATGGGTGCACCCTCCCTTGGATGACATCCCCCAGCTTGCCTGTGAGCATCATGCTGTGGCTTCGTGCCCTCTTCCTCCTCTGCTGAGAGTGTGCTGTCGACGCCGCTGCCGCTTCTCACAGCTCTCCTGTAGAGCAGTCTCAGCCTTCCACGTCACACCGGACGCCCATTCAGATCCCATATGGGCCCCATCTCAATCCCCGCTCTCCTTCCCTTTGTCCTCCTCGCCCAGCCTGGTGAACCCTGGGCACTGGGTACGCGCTCCCTAGCCCCATGCCATTTCTCTGCGTTCAGGCCCAGATCTGGAGGCTGACTGAGGACCATCATCTCGGACCCGCCTGTCCCTTTTGGACTAGGGAGCCCCATCTTTTTCCCAATTCAGAGTTCCTTCCCATGCTTTCTCTCGCTCTGGGGCTTTTTAATGCGAGCCCTTTCAGAGCAGTTGGCAGTGGGAACCAGGCAGCACCTAGTCTAGTTTTTCTGGCCCCAGCGTGGGGAGGTTGGTGGGGCCCGTTGGCCTACTGGTTTCCCGGTGTCTTTCTGTTTTTACCACTTAACTTTTCTCCAGATGGTCAGAAACCAGTGGTTGCACCTTAGAAGGCTGCTCCCCAGCTTTTGAGACCCCAGCTGCTGCTCACCCAAGCCCATGGTGGAACGGTGTCTTTGTGCACTGGGTGATGCCTTTTGACCTGGGTGGGTCCTGGGGCTGTGATCCTAACCCCAGGTCCTCATGGAATTTTGTTGTGTCTGAAGGGCAGCCCTGCCCTTCAAGGACTTTGGTTGTGTCTAGGAAGCCGTCATCGCTTTGCCTCCTGTATGCAGTGCCGTATTCATGGTACCATACATACCCGTGTACGACCCGACTTCTCAGCACATTTTTAATGCAGTTTTTGTGGTAAAATTGGATGCCTTGGCTGATAGTTGTGTCAGCTTATATTCGAGTATATGTGGTATATTTGCAACAGAAGTAAACACGCAGGTATAGAGGTATCCTCCTCAAATTTGTGTGCCCTGGTGGGTGTACTCCCATTCTCCTTCCCATTATCGGTTGACCCTGCATGTCTGTCTGCTCCCGAGTAGACTCCTCTTCTGTAGGACTGTGGATTTACTTACCTTTTCCTTTGCTTTTTCTTTTTCTTTTCTTTTTTTTTTTTGGAGGGGTTGGTTCTTTATTTCAAAGAGACACTTGTTAATTTTCAGTATCAAAACAGCTGTCCAGACTGAACCCCGGTGGCGTAGTGGTTGTGCGCGGGACTGCGGCCCACTGGGATGGAGGTTCAATTCCAGCAGTGGGGCTGGGCCTCCTACTCCCACCGCCTGAGAGCAGTGATGTCCCCCCCCCCAAAAAAAAAAAAACAAACCAAAATCAAACAGCTGTCCTGTTGGTTTCTCTCCCAAACAAGCCCATATCAAAGCAGAGTCCATCCCAGGCAAGCAGCTGCAGACTGCGCATCTCACCCACCTCCTGGAGTCCTCCCACGGGGGAGGGGGGAGCAAAAGACAGCGCACCGCCACCTGCAGGCTAGAGGGAGAACTCCAGTCCTCCAGCCCCTGAAGAATCCATTTCAGGAGGAAAATAGAAATGCAGACGTTTCTGCTTAAGATCGCTGCGATTTCTGCAGCCTTGACTGAGGCCATGCCCTTTGAGAGCAGCAGCGTCGGGCCCAGGAGAGGGCAAGGAGACAAGTTCCCTGACAGCCCAGTCAGTGGCTCAGATAGCATTTTCTTCCCGCTCTTCCACAGGAGGAGGCAGGTAGGCAGGGACGTAGCCGCCCACCCTGGGATCACGCACTGTCCACCCTGTGGGGAGTTGGGGAGGGAGTAGAGTCCACCCAGCACAGGACAGCAATGACAGTGGCTGATGTGCTCCTCTCGTCTTTACCTCTGCAAACCCCCGTGTCTGCCCTTGTCTCCTCCCTCCCTGTGCTTGCATACCCCCCCCCCCCCCAGCTCCTGTCCGTGACTGCTTCCTCATCCACCGTCGCAGTGTGTTCCCGTGCCTTTGAACCCTTCTCTGGACTTTGTGTCCTGTCCCTGTCCTTTTGTGATGGACGGGTTCCCTACAGGCTGATGTCCTGCAGCTTCAGCTGTGCTAGAGGTGGGGTGGGGGTGCTCCCCGTATTGTAGGCCACATCACGGCCTGCCTGAGCCCAGGTGAGTGGCTGCATGGAGAGTGTTGTGCTTTGCTTGGAGCTGTGGGCATCTTCTTCCAGCCCCTCTGTGCGCGCAGCTTCATGGTATCATGTGGTCCTGACAGTTGGCGATCATGATGTGGGCCTTGATAGAGCCTCGTTTCTGTCGAGGTGTAGAGGGGAGACCCAGCAGTGTCTGGCCGTCCTCATGGAAGGTGATGACAGCCTGGCTTTCTGGGGCTGTCACTGTCTGGTGGCAGTGCATGAGGGTCTCGGGAGGACCCAGCTGGCTACTGGAGCCCTGCTGGTGTGGGATTCGAGGGTCTGTCTGCTGACCAAGAGGTGGCCTTTGCTGGAGAAAGACCTGGCTACCTGCCCCCGCAGAGATGGAGCCTCCTGTGGTCGCTGTCGCGTTTGAACCACCGACCTATGTGCAGCAGCAGCCGGACACTTCATCCACCGCACCAGCTGAATTCTCCGTGCTCAGTGAAGTGTCCCCGTTAGGGCTCTGGCAGGACTGGGCACCGCCCCTCATGTGCACGTGCCACAGGGCACGTCTTCCATGTTCGGTCCTCCAGTTCCTCCTTGTGGGGCGCAGTTGCTCTGTTCCCACCCTGTGGGCTTCCTGGGGGCCCCCACAGCAGTGCCACGCTGGACGGCTATAGTTCCTGCAACAAGACTCTGCCACGGGGCTAGTTGTTTCTTGCTTTCTCTGCAACTGTAAAAGCACATCCTGCTAAGCTTCCCTCCTACCCCTGTGATTTCCTTCCTAATGAGCTCTGGGTTGAAAGGAGGCCTGCTTTCCATCCTGAGACATGGTGCCACAGCCAGTGGCAGAGAGGCCCACCTGGAGGCTCTTTGAAGCGTTTGAGCTACTTTGGACAGACTCACAAATGACACCATGAAGAGTGTCTTGGGGAAGTCAATCTGGTGTGTACAGAAGGTCACTTGGTGCAGGTGTCACCAGAACTTTCCAAATTCCAACTTGTACAGTCTCCTCCCTGTGAGTCAGGTGGTCCAGCTGTCAGAGAGCGCGGCTGTGAATGTTACCAAACACCGGGAATGTTCTCTCTCCCTCTGCTGGTATAGCTCATCGCGTGTCCTTTATTACTGGACCGCTGCATCAGAGGGCCTGTGAGGGCGGCTAGTAGTGCCACCCAGTCCTCCCTGTAGACCGCCATAGGCCCTGTAGCCCTCACAGTGAGGCTGTTCGTTTCCGCCAAGCATACGGCCCTCCAGGGACTGGTCTCTCCTGAGGCCGTGTCCCGATTGGCTTCAAAAACCCTGGTCCACTGTGCTGGGACCGGATACCCCATTTAGTGTGAAGTGTTGTGTCTTCATTGTAACTTAGAGGGGGAGCTCTGCTGGTCTTCAAGAGACCAGTTTCTGAATAACCGGAAGCAGGCTGTGTGGCCCATATTTGAGTGTGCCTGAAATAAGGGGAAACAGTCCACACATTTAAAAACAAAACACCAAATTCTGGCTAGTTCTCTTAACTTCTCCTTTCCATCCTCCCCACTTCCTCTTCAGCCCAAGAGCTTTATGAGAGTGGGGGATAGTGAAAAACCCCAAAAGAGTGCCGCCTCCAGGGTCCCAACAGATGCTCCCCAGTCCCGTGCCTTGTCTCCCCTGTTCGTGTCCCACCCTGCCACGGGGCCCGAGGGCTTCGTCCAGGCCAAAAAGAGTTCACCTGTCACTCTGTCACTCATCAGTCACTGTCTTTCACCCCTGCACGGGGGATCTCGCTGTCTCACTCTGTCAAAGACCCTGCCGTGCCGCCCCACTTTCTCCTTCCGGGGGAAGCCAGGCTGCCCGAGACTCTTGTCTAAACTCCTCCTCTAGACTTGATTTTGTCTCCAAACTCACGTTGGAGGTACAGGACTGGAGTCTCTGGAAGGTGCTCATACTGCAGTTTTCATGGTGGTGGGCGTGGGTCAGTGGCAGGGCTGGAGAGATGTTAATGCTCCCTTCAGAGGGGGCAGTCCTAAATGGGGACAGTGGGATATCGTAGCTGTGGGTGTGCCTGTGTGTGCGCGTGCTTACTGCAGAAGCAGGTGACTATGCTCCATCCTGGATCAGGGGTTACAGTATGAATGTTTTTAATTACCAGCCAGGGGCACTGAGTCATTTTTACCCCTGCAAAAGGGAGATGATAAGGCTTAGTATGTTTGAGAACCTTTGCCCTAGTTCCTAGGTTCCCAAGCCTGGGGATGTGGGGAAGCTGCAGCGCCCTGATGAGCCAGGATCTCTTGGGGAGGGCCCAGGTGATCCTGTTGAGGACGCAGCAGCATTGTGAGCCCCGTCCTGGAGGGCAGTGCCTCTCGTTGGGGACTTAGAAGTCCTGCACTGGGAAAGCAGATGCCCTACCTAGGAATCTGCTCTTCAGTATTGTCTGTGCCATACATCTGCAATGTGTGTGTGAGTGTGTGTGTGTAATATACAGATACCTGGGGGGGGGGGGGAGATACCTGCAGAGAGAGAGAGTAATGTATCTGCAAAGTGTGTGTGTGTAATGTACATATACCTAGGGGGTGGGAGTGTGTGTGTGTGTAATATACATAGACCTGCAGAAGATGCATACATACATACCAGCAGACAGAGAATAATATACCTGCAGAGAGTGTGTGTGTAATATGCATATACCTGACGAAAGACTGTTGTGATATACCTGCGGAGAGAGAGAGTAATGTACCTGCAGTGTGAGTGTGTGTGTGTATAATGTACCTCAAGAGAGAGAGTGCGACATACCTGCAGAGAGTGTGTAATGTAACTGCAGAGAGAGAGAGTGTGTGTGTGTATGAGAGAGAGAGAGAGATAATATGTAATGTAACTGTGGAGAGTACTACACTTGGAGAGCGTGTGTGTGTGTGTGTGTGTGTGTGTGTGTGAGAGAGAGAGAGACACGCACACGGACGGACACACACACACACACACACACACACACACACACACACACCCTGCAGTGGTAGGAATGGTAAGTTGTGAATTCTGGGAGGAGTTCCAGTGAGCCATTTCAGAGCAAGCATCACTCAGAGGAACATTGGGAGCCCCCGGGCAGATAGTAGGTGGTTGTGCGGACCTTTGAGGATAGTATGTGACTGGCATCCAGAAGGAGATTAGTGACACACCAGACCCAGCGGGGCGGGAGCTGTGGGCATCCTGTTCCTTCCGTGGACATGGAGCTGCCCCCTGTCACTGGCGGGGCACAGACACTGGGAGGAGAGTGGGATCTGCCTCTGAGCGTGGGATTGGATCTACACTGCTCCCTACCAGGCAGCTGATGAGGGGACAGTGAGGCTCGCTAGCTGCAGTGACATGGGGGATCTTAATGAGGCACCTTTCCCCAGACAGAACCTCCCACCCCTTTTATGTGTGTGTGTGTGTGTGTGTGGACAGGCGCGCGCACACATCTGACTCTCTGCTATAGAGCTTTGGAAAATGAGCGGGCTTGGAAGCAGGGACTAGAGTGTGGTCTTGATGTGGGGGGATGGGGGGGGCTCTGGAGCAGCTTCCACAGATCGATTTGCAAATCCTTCCTTCCTTCCTTTTTGTCAGTTCCCTTGTCCATGAACTCCTGGACAAAAGTGACCACCGTCGTGCCTGCAGGGACAGCTCCAGGGAGCTCTGATGACAGGCTCGAGGCCGAGCTCCTTAAGCTCCCCCCCCCCCCCCCCCCCCCGGGCTGGTGACACATTTGCACAGAAATATGACAGAGCCTTGTACATTCTGTTGTCTCACACTCTTAATTCTGTCTTTCTCCGTAATTATAAACACTTCAAAGGGACTGCAATTTGGATGTGGTTCCCTTACTTGTTTCCCCAGCTGTTCGCCGGCAGCGGGATGAAGCTGTCTGCTCTCGGAAGATGAGCGGCCTGGGAGCCCGGCAGTGGCGCCCACTTGATGGCCACAGGCGTGTTAGGGTCTCAGCGAGCACTCTGCTCTGTGCGCAGCGCTCCACTGAGGACCAAACTCATGGGGTTATTGGGAAACACTCTGCTGTGGCATCAGTGGGAGGCTCGAAAAGCAGGGATGGTTTCTTACCGAGTCAGAAGCCCCGTCAGAACACGAGTGATTTCTGAGACCCCATGGTGTTCATTTGTGGGGTGCTCACTGCCGTTGGGTGGGTGTCCCTGTGGAGACATCCACAGCCAGCACAGAGGAGCTCTCCACGATGGCTGCGACCCTCTTCCAGGCAGTGGACCGGACTCGGGGTTGGTCCTGTGTGTCCCAACTCCCAACCACCCTCCCCGCCCCTCCCCTGCCGACGCCCACTGCCCCACAGCATAGGCTGGAGCCACCCTGTTGAGTGGAAGGCCCGCGAGTCCTTGTCCCAGGGAGCAGTTGGTGGTTTCCGTGCATAACCACGACTCCAGGAGGGGTCAGTATCTGAATTGGGGGACAGGTTACCACCTGGGAGAGCTAGCAGCTCCCCCCCCCCCCAGCTTACCCTCTTTTCCCCCCCCCCCCCCCCCCCCCAACAACAGTCCTCCTCGATGGGCTTAGCAGAGAAATGCACTGTAAATGTAAGTGTACTAGGATCTAGAAGCTTCTTTTTATTGATAAGGGAATTTGACTATTGTTAGACTTGCATAAACTTTTTTTTTTAGGTTTGTTTGGTGCTATTTCAGATATGCATGAAAGTTAGAATTAAAAATGGCCAGAAGTGGACATTTGTTTATGTGCATTCTTTTGTGTGTGTGTGTGTGTGTGTGTGTGTGTGTGTGTGTGTGTGGCATCATTGCCCTGGTGAGAGTAGGAAGCCCAGCCTTGCTCCTGGAGAGCTGCTGCTGGATTTGAATCATCAACTCTGTGGGCTGCAGTCCCTCACACAACCGCTACACCACCAGGGCTCAGCCCTTATGTGCATTCTTTCTTGCAAACCAAGAGTGAACTAAGTGCAGGGGGCTTGGCCCACTGGCCAGTGCTTGGCTTACTGCTGTGTGCAGAGGGTGAATCTGGGCCAGGAGGGTGCATCACCTTTCAGGCCCTCCATTCGACGTTAGTGTCTGAAGGTAGGCAGGTAATGCAGAAAACAGGACCTGGCTCCTCGTGCCCTACAAAGTAACTAACCTTTGCTTCCGGAAGAGAAAAGAAGGTTTGCTTTCTTTTTATAAAGATAGTTCATGCTAATGCGGCACTGGCTTTACTTAACTGTTTGCCTTCATTTGCAAGAGTACGTTTTTCACTTTGTAAAAGTAGTTCATCTTGGCTTGCCACAGGTGCACACTTGGACTTTTTCTTCCCACTTCACGTGACCCCTGTCTATACGGGAGTGGTTTTGAGGATCCCTGGAAAAGGCAGACTTCGGAAAGTTGGCAGAGTGTCTAGGCCCTGGGCTGTGATCTGGAAGGGCTGGCGTGTGAAGCCCCCACTGTTCCTTGGGAGGAAGGCAGGACTTCCTGCTCCCACAAAGAGTCTCAGACTCAGAGGGGCAGTTCCACGCTGTCCTACAGGCTCACAGCGTCACCACTGACTCAGCGAGGTTTTGTTTGTTATTTAAACCATGGATCAGATGAAAGCGTAAGGAGCACAGATTAGTTCGATAGCAAGACATTTGACTATTCTATCTCATTTCCTCCTTTGATGCCCCCTCAGCAGCCTTGCTTATCTTAATCCCCTCCTCCCTGTGTGCCCAGTTCCCCACTGACCCTCATCTCCCAGGGGGTGGGCTCACTCCCCTGACCGGGGGGAGCCTGGGGGGTCGGGTTCCCTTTTCAAGCCCTCTTGTATGATGAGGGATGGTCTCTCGCGTGTTGTCGCCGTGACTTGGAAGGCTGGACTAGCACGAAGCACTGCAGGTGGCGTCTGTGTTCCTCACTCAGGTGCCCACAGCCCCCTCGGGCCGCAGCGAGCACCTGCTGTTGGGTCACAGGTGCTCGCCCCTCCCTCTGGGTGCCTCTGAGTCCGAGGGGCTTGCTTCTCCTGCCACGCCACGTCGAGCCTTCGCCCGTGTCCCTGATTTCAGCGAGCCAGAGACACCTCTCCCTGGACGCCCCGCAAACAAGACTGACCCCCAGGGACTCTGGGCGGAGAACGGAGTGGGGCTCTAGTCCTTGTTTCTGGGGCTCGCACTCCCTGTTGGCAGGTGGGGCCTTTGTTGAGCTTCTAGAAGGCACCCTCCAATGTCAGGTCCCTTCTGGTGAACAAAACACGGCGAGGGCCCTTGATAATTTGACATTTACGTAGGGTTTGTTGAGGAGACTAGAACAAATGGGCTTCCTTCTTTTCCTCCTTCACAAAGTCTCTTTAAACTGTTGGGCAGGTCTCCAACTCCTCATGACCCCTGCACTGCTAAAGGCACCGTGGCTGGTGGATCCTGCCCCTCTCACCCTCGTTGTAGCCACGGGGTCAGGCCATCTCCTCGAGGACGACCTTCCTCTTTCACCTGCCCTCCACTTGACCAAGCAGGAAACCCTTCTCCAGGGACTGTTCTCACCTGACGAGGTGCCCAAAGATCAAGCACACGTCTCGTCAC
>PVJH01021180.1:13982-39328 GCA_004026705.1 Nesogale talazaci
AGCCTCCTGTACCCCTGCCCTGAAGCTGGCCATCTCTCGGAGGCCTGGGCTTTTTGACCCGAGCACCGGCGCGCCGCTCCCCAGGACAGCCAATGGGCCATGGTTCCCCTGGATCAGTGAGATGTACTTGCTTATTGTCTGCTCTCCAGCCTGGGAGTTGTTGGCTTGCTTAAGAAAACCGCCTGCCATGTTGGACTGCTGGTGAATCAGGAGGATGTAGACCATCCATACATGTCAGGGATCGGGGGCAAAATCCCTGCACGCCCTCCCCTCCCCAGCCCTGCGCCATGAGTTGGCTTTGGCCTGCTTGGTATTTATTGTTTTCTAGAATCCCATGTCGTAGGGGCGGCAGTACACAGATCCAGGCTCTGCGTTTTTATGTAGACGAAGCTGTTGTAAGTTTTCCACACGTTGTCACTCTGTATTTACTGTAGCTGGCTCCTCAGTGGTCTGATCACGCATCAGAAGGGCTTCAGGGAGGTCAGCCTGCTGACCAGACACCTCGCTCTTCACAGGCTTGTTCTTCTGGTCGTCCATGGCACGTGGGGTATGCTTCACCAGCACTTGAAAAGAGGCTTAGAGCTGCATTTGAACCAGGTCACGTTGGAGACAGTGTTCTCCTTGGGGTAAAAGAAAGGTCTCGTCAATCAAACTGCAAGCTTGTCCTGAAGCCTTACAGTAGTTAGCCCATCTTCTCACTTTGGAAAAGTGTGTGCTTCCGTCCTTCCATCTTGTGGTCAGTTTTGGACACCTCTTGAGGCAGAGAAGCTCTTTGTGTTGGCATGACCCTGGAACAGGGCTGGTGGTTGCTCCCCCTCAGCGCTTAGCCGACCCTCTCGGAAGTGGGGTTGAAATGACGCCGTCAGCATGGGCTCCCACAGAGGCTTGGTTGTGCTTGGATACCTTAAGCTGAGAATGGCCAGCATTTCAGAGACCTGGACCAGACCTCTCTCTGTCTAGGAATTATTGTTGGCGCTTTGTCTCCAGTGTCCTAACCGTTGGCAGAGCCGTGGAGCAAGCACCGTGCTGACTGGTACCCTGGGACATTTCCCTTAGTGCCAGCATCTCCATGGTGGAAGCGCTGTGGCCTGTGTCCAATGGGGGTGTCTCAGGTTCCGCCCGGGAGTTTGCTGTGGTAGACGTGCTCTCTTCTCCCTTGGCTTTGACACACTTGGGGACTGGTCCAGGTGACGGGGGAAGTGTCACAACTTTGTACACATGGCGTGATGACTGTGGCACCCAGTCTTGACCTTGACCAAGTAGAAGTGGTTGACAGATAATTAGTGAAGTGGTGGGTAATGATGCGTTTTTGTCAATACCTGTCCATGGGATGCAAATTGTGCATGTGACATGATGAACGTTCTCAGATGTGATGATCACAGATCCTTCCAGAGATTTAATCCCAGTGCCCTCTCCTCCCAAGAAGGAAGGGAAGTAGAAAGGCTGGTGGGCCCTGCCTAGGGAACCCTGTGCCTTTAATGACTGCCCCCCCCAATAGACCCCCCTACCCCTGGGGTGCCTGTGTTTGCAGGGAGTGTGTGCTAACTCACTGTGTTTGGTTTTTAATAGACACCAAATCCGACTGCGAGTGAGTTTATTCCCAAAGGAGGATCTACTTCCAGGCTGAGCGCCGGGTCCCAGTCGAGTGTGTCCGCCTTCTCGCAGGTGTTCTCTCACCCGTCCCTGGGAGGCCCCGCCACTGCCGGACTTGCACCAGGTAAGTTGGGTCCCTGGCTCCAGTCAGATCCACCTGTCGCACCTGCAAACACCATTTACTGTGTAATCTCACCACAGCGAACCCATGTACTCGAATGATTCTCATTTTTAAACCACTTTATTGGGAGCTCTTGTGGTAAGATAACCGTCCCGGATTCGGTTTGATCCAGCTCAATGGATGGTACAGTCTCCGTATTGGTTGACGTTTGAGACACATTCTGGCTCGATGTCTCTGTGGTTGGCACCCCAGCCTGGGTGGAAGATGGAGAGTACCCTGGCAGCGTGTGGGAAAGGGGCCTTTAAGGGACCTGGCAGCACAGGAATGACTGGGAGCAGGAAGTATTCAGGGAAAAGTAACGTCTCTGCCTGTGCTGTCACTCAGAGGTGTCAGTAAGTGCATCTGAAACCCAGGGGGCTCCAAGTCCTCGTCAGGTGGCATGTTTCTGAAGGGGGGTACCTTTCCGTCTGCCTCTCTGAAGGCGCCCGTTGGCAGTGCTCTGCTGATAACAGCGGGGCAGAGAAGCCACAGCGTCGAGGCCATGGGGAAGGGAAATGGGCTTCGCACCTCCTGAGTGGACTCCCTCATCACTGGTCAGCAGATCCCCACCCCCTGCATTGTGGAAAGTGACCCTTTGAGAGACGAATGGGTACTTAGCGACCCATCCCAACTCTGTGCTCTGCTCTAGCACAGATGCACGGTTTTCATCTGAGCATGAGGAAGCTCCCCACAGAGACCCCAGTGCCATGTGCCAGTGGGGCTGAGCGGGTTGTCAGGTGTTGTAGCTGCCCACACCATGCTGCCTAGAAGCTATACATACACTGATATCGTCAGTCCTGGTCTTGGACAAGTCCACAAACAAATCCACAGTGAAACATTAGATACAAAAGTGATGATGCCAACATAAGTACAAATGTGCTTGATACAAATAAACAGTGCATTTTAAGTTAAAAAAAAAAAGAAAGAAATGTTAGGCACATACCGAAATATCTACCCACGTAAGTCTGGCAGCGCCATATGTCAACACAGATACCCCTTGCTTGCCTGTGTGTCGGGGGAGGCGTGGTTGGCAAAGCGTTGCAGATGGCTGGCTCTTTGTTGACAGCCCAGACCCAAACCAATCCCTGACCCAGACTCGCCATGACCCTCTGCGGGTCCACAGCTTCTGGGGCTGGGAATCGTCAGTGAGCAGGCGGCCACGGCCTTCCTGCGAGGAGCCACTGACCTGGGGGTTAGCTACCTGGTGTCCACCCTGCAGCACCTCCAGGGGCCCCCTCTCAGAAGGCAGGCTTGCCTTGTTTGAGTAGAAACCTGGTACTGTTGCCCCAGACATCAGACCATCTCTGGTGTTGATCGTGACAGCTCCGCCTGGGACCTCCCTAGGAAGCAGCCTGGAGCAGGTAGCATGTAGAACGGGGTCTCCCTGTGCTCCACTCTCAGAGCCTGACCGCCCTCACGCTGCCCAGGGTTTTGTCTGAGTTTCCTGGTGCCCACCCCTCCGTGACTCTTCACGCCCCTAATACCCTCCCTCCTCTGAGCGCCATGGACCTTACTGTTTTAGTGGCCTTTCCTTTCCTCGAGAATTCTCAGAATTCCATAGCCACTGTGACTTGTAAGTGCTGACTGTCAGCTCCCTGAGCAGAAGCCGCCCAGCAGCTGCACATCCTGGGCTTCTTGGATGTGGCCCAGACTTCTAGGCAGCATGTGCCCATATCTGTGTATATATTTTACGTGACTAGGGGGCACATGCTACTGGTTTTCTTCAGACTGCACGAATCCTCACCCAGGACATCGATGGGCTCTCTTTATGCACGCTGTTTGTGTGGTTGCACTGTGTGTGAAAAAAATATATAACCTGGCTGGTTATTAAACACCCTACAAGACGGGGACTGCTTCCAGGGCTTCTGAGGCTGTAAGTGTCTGTGGGAGCAGACAGCCCGTCTCCCCCCAGCCCCCTCCCCGGGTTAGGGTGCCACCCGCTGCACCCTGGGCTCGGTTGGTAAAGCAGTCCCAGTAAAGGGCCCCAGAGCCCCTGAGCAAACTGCCTTCTAAAGTCAGCTCCAGTTTAAATCCGTGTGTAGCACATTCTCCCTTGTTTGAAAGCATTTGTTTGTGAAAGTAATTCTGTCCCCATATCTGCTGACAAGAATTCAGGCTTATCATTTATCAAAAAATCTCTTTGAATTTGAAGAAGTTTCAAGAGTCCCTAGAAAAGTTCCATGATCTTTTACTTTTCCACCAACTTTTTGAAAGCTCCTGTAGCAAGAAAAGTCCATTTAAAACAAGACAAAAACCCATTAATGCGTTCAATTATTTAAAGCTTTTTAGTAATAATGCTAGTATAAATTTGTGGGTCACAGGTATTCTTCCCTAATGGTCCCAGCTTGGCATCTCAATTTAAATGGAGGGTAAAAATGATTAGTTTAAAAATTAATTCTGGGGCTGAGCCCCGGTGGCGTAGTGGTTGTGCGTGGGACTGCGGCCCACTGAGATGGAGGTTTAGTACCAGCAATGGCTCCACAGGAGCAAAGGCCGGGCCTCCTACTCCCACCACCAGAGGGCAGTGATGCCCCCCAAAACAAAACAAAATTAATTCTGCTGAAAAGTTCACACTCTTCTCTGTAGCCCAACCTAACATTAAAGTGATCCCTCTGTTTTCTGCTTATGAAGATAGTTGCTCTCCTGCACCTTTGGAAGTGGGTCAGTATATCTTAGGAGGCTTCAAGAAGTTCATGACAAAGTGAAGTTTATAAAATTGTGGCCATTTTCCATAAACTTTTTGGATCCTGCTCTTATTAATTGTATTCCTGAATTTCTATGTACATATGATCTCAGAGTTGTTCTTCATGTCGGTAACAACAAATTAAATGAAGATGCATTTCAGAAACACGAGGATGATGAATCATTTTTTACATCTGTTTATATTTTGCTTTTTTTAGCTAATGAATTAACATTTTCTGCAGATGGTGAGCAAAGAAAAAAAAGTAAATCTGTCTTAATTTTAAAACGCATTTTATCAAAACTATGTTGTTTTCAAAGACATAATAAGATAACAGGACAAGAACAGACTTCAAAATAAATATGTATATTTTTAAGCACTTCACTACAACTGCCTGGGTGAAGTTTCTTGAAGGTTTATAAATCAAGTAGTTGAATTTATTTACTGTATATACTTGAGGAAAAGTCAAGTTTCCCGGCACATTTTTAGGGCAGTTTTTGTGGTGAAATTTGGAGGGCAGCTTATTCTTGAGAATAAACAGTACGTACTTTACTGGTGACTTACTCTGTAATCTTGCTATCTACTATGGACATAATGCATTGAGGACTCTTCAGCTACAGCATTTTGTTGATTTCGGCCCTAGAAATTATTCCCTGTGTGTCAAGTTGTTTTCTTAAAGGAATCTAAAACCTTACTTCGGCCATCCTGTAGCGTCACATCGGTTTTATGATATATGGGAACGTGCTGTATCTGTAGAAATAGTTGTGCAAAGCTGAGTGCAGCCTGGAGGGCCTCAGCATTGTGAGCAGTCAAGGCCACACTGACTGTCAAGCTCAAAGTAGGTCCTGAGTGAATGCCACTTCCATTTAAAAATTTTTATCTCCAGATTTTTATTTCAGAAAGTTCGATGTAAGATGTAAACGCGAGGGGGGAGTTACCTGAATTAGCGTCGGGCTATTTGGATTTAAAAGGCAGGTGAAATTACCTCTGAGAGCCTCTGAGAATCACGTGTCTGCATTCTTGTTACTGGTAAGCAGGGAGTGTCCTCTGGCGACTGCTGGTTTAGTTTCTCCGAGGAGCATAACTGCCCCCACATGGAGAACTCCACTCGAGCCCCAGCTCACCATCTTTATTTGCAGCCTGTGCTGCAGTAGGGGGCTTTGCCTGAAGGTCCAGCCACACTCACTTTTCTCACAGCCCTCGCCACACACAGGCGTTGTCAGGGACTCCTGCCGCCTCTCCATGACTGGGATTGCGACATGCGTGCTAGGGTGCCTGACCCTCCGCTCTTGTGCCCCGGGAAACAGCCTTCCACTTGTCCTTGGTCTGTGAGGCCTCCCCTCCCAGCACAGCTCTGACGAAACGACGATGGGGCTGAGGAGGAGAAGTGGCCCCAGGAGACCGCGGCTCTGAGCAGACTCACCTCGCACCAGAGACCCAGGAGCTGGACGTCGGGGTCACCTCGTGGTGCGCGCGCGCGCTCTGGGCTTCGGAGGATGAGAAACCAGCCTCTGACATAACGTTGCAAGAGGAAGGCGGCACACATTGTTCTGGATGGCTTGCTGTTTCTCCTTAGGGGTGCATGGCTACGGCAAACCCCAGAGGCCCGAGGCTGGAGGGACGTCTGTCTGCTCAGTCAAGCTCAAGACTGCCCGTACGGCTGCCTTTGTTTATGACCAGTCTCGGAGTGGGTTTTGTTTTGGAAAGTTACATCTAAAAGTTACATCTTACTTTGTTCGTAAATCCAGTTTTTGCTTTTTTCTCAAAATATTTAATAATCACTTGCCGTGTGTTGTGGATGATGGTGTCAGATGGATGGAGAAGGAAGATTAATATTCTCTCACTTTTTTTCCTTTTTACTTGTGTACAATGAGAAAGCAAGTAAACAAGTAATGTTTAGCAATGGTAATGGGGGGTGGTGGTGGTGATCTGAAAGCATTTTATTAATAGGCTGCTGGCTCTAAAAACAGAGTCTGGTGTTTTCTGTAGGACTGAAGGGTTTGGGTCCTGTCTTCCCGTCAATATTAGAGCCTCATGCCGGACATGGGAGACTGTGAGTCATTGGCCTGGCGTTTCTGCACAGCAGTTGGCGTCTGTAACAACTGGAGACTGGTCCCTGATCTAGAGCTGACTCTCTTGGCCAATGACATTCCTGCCTCTGTGTAGCCTCACAAGGATGAGAATTCTGTCTGTCGGCCATGGCAGCCTGTCTCCGTCTGCACGGGCGATGAGTTAGAACATTCTACCTTCTGCTGCCCTCCTTTGGAGCTGAGTGGAACACGACGGTCCGCCCCTTTAGTGCCCTTCAGACTGGTGTGCCCTTGTGTTCCTGGAGCCATTCTCTCTGGGGAGAGAGGGCGGACCTGGGTAGACATCGCTGGACTTCCCAAGTGGGGTCAGAGAAGTCATGGAGGTTCTGATGTGGGTAGGGGGCAGTCAGTTTTGTGCCTGCAGCTCTTGGATGAGCCTGTCTCTCGCTCAGACCTTCACCACGGGGAGGGGGCAGTTCTGCTGACAGGAAGGAGCCTCGTCTTGCAGACGAGGCACTCAGCCCGTTTCACAGACTGACTACCCCGTATCACGGGGGCCAGGCACCTCCAGATCACTTGGGGCTGAAAAGTCAGTGCCTCTCGCTTTGTTCCCTAGCAGTTTCGTTGATACAAACTTCACTGACCGTAATTTCCATAGTTCAGTCGCTCTTAGAGTTGTGTATGCATCACCATGTGCCTAACATGGGATGTTTTGTGCAGTGATAAAGTGAGTAGGATTTTCATTGCTGCTGTGTTCAGCATTACCTTGTCTTGTAGGACCTGACTGGACACCCTTTCTTTGTTAATGCTGTGGTTGTTGAAAGGTCTGCAGATGGATGACTTTGCGGGACAGCTGGGTACTTTGGCCATGACTTATTTTGCGATTGTAGTCTGAACCTATGTCTCTTGACTTGTTTTTGCATTTACCATTAATTAAGGCAGGGAGCAGCTCAGCACTATCTTACCCATTTGATAATTGATGTAGATTTTCTATGCACAGTACAAATTCCTTAAGGAGAGATCATCATTTCTTTTCCAGAAAACTTTGGCTGCAAAGGAACTTAAGAAATGTTTACTTGCTTAGCTAATCTTTATTTTGTCTTGGGGAAAAAAACAAACACCTCCTAATTTATGGATATCTCTTCAGTAGAGGGACTTTGAGTGACTCATCAGCCACCATGGAAGTTGTCGGGGCTTGTGTAGATGACGAGTCAGTCACAGGACGCCCAGAAAGCAGCCTGTCCAGCAGGCGCAGCCTGTGTCGGGGCTGGAGCCCCTGTGTGTCTCAAGGAGCTAGCATGCTCTTGGAACAGTTCACCTGATTGTAAAATACTCCCTTTTTAAGGTCTATGCTTACCCCCCTCCTTTTTTTTCTGAGGGTGGGGGATGTGATTACTTTGTTTTCTAGGTGTGTCCAACAGATTCACCTTGACATTTCCGGGTTCCCTGTCTGGGGCAGGATTTCCATGTGAGCAGAGTGGTCCCATGTGTCGGCGCCTGGTTCAGCTCAGCTCGCCTGCCCCCCACTGCTGTGGTGAAGAGGACCTTCACTCCCGCTCTAGACGGGGCTGTGTGGGTCCTGCATGCCATGCGGTCTGTGATGTCCAGGGAGAGGGTTTCTGTGGCCAGGTCGCCGGATCCGCAGTGGGTGTGTCCGGAGTGCAGAGGGGCTGTGGCTGCAGCAGCTTGGTCAGGTCTCTCTGGCTATCTGGGGTGGTGTGGGGAGCGGTTCTGCTGGTGGGGTTCGTGGTCAATGTGCTCCACGAGGGTTGGGGTCCTGCTAGGGGCTTTGTGGGGATTCTCACCGATAGCAGCTGTCATGGTTATCGTGGTCCTCTCACCAGGGCGGGCGCAGGTGTTAGTGTGACTCGAGCTGCCATGTGGGGTGGCCCTGGGTGGTGGCTGCCGCTCGCCAAGCTCCTTCACAGCAGAGGGTCATCTCATGTGGGTTCCTCTAAGTTGTGGAGTTACCCTGGAGCCAGGCGAATGTTGGGGCAGGGTCCCGGCACGAGGAATCCCAGATGGTGCCCTTTCAAGCCCCCAACACACAGGCACGTCCGACTGCCCCAGGAGCTGTGAACGGTGGGCTGGACATTCCTGGTAATGACGCTTCATCCTGCATGCGAGGCCAACCCAGGGTGTTTCCAAGAGTCCCCCAAGAAGCTCAACTGCAGTTCCCAGACTGCAGAGTGGACCTCACCTACCTGTTGTGCAGAATGGCCACCCTGGGCCCCCTTCTTGGCCCCCTCCTGCCCTTGCACTTGCACTGCCTTGACTGCACTTGCCGTCAGTGAATACCTTAGGATTTACTGCTGTCCTGGAGTTCTAGATAACGAAACTCAAGTCATCTCCGAGCTGCCCCCACAGGGGTTTAAACCCCAGCCCGAGACCCCTGACAGGAGTCTGCGCCGGTGATGGGTAGCCAATGGCACCTCTCAGACACCTGCTGAAGTCACTGTTCGAGGGCTTTCTGCCTGCATCTGGCCCCAGGGATGTTGCCGATGTTAACGGGATAAGGATATTGTTAATTAGCTGACTCCTTTCATTATGCTCATCAGCACTCGCCATCGCTGGACAAGAAAGGATGGCTGCTCCTTGGTCCCAGCTGTCGTTTCTTTGCCCAGCTAGGCTCTTTGTCTGGATAATAAGCATTGGGGCCTTGGACTGTTAGAAACCCTGGGGACCTAGACATCTCTCACATCTTCTACCTGTTGCATTTTCCCCAGTGCACACGGATCGAAATGGCTACATGCAGATCAGCTAGATTGTTGTTTAGGCGAGAGGAAATAAGTCTTATGAAAATTGGTAACATTTTCTGGGAGGATGTCTCTTCATCCCAGTTTGTGACTCAAGGCCCCCCAGATGTGACGTCCATGCTCACGATGTCTCTGGGACTCACTTCCCTAGGCGGACCTGCTGGTGGTGGGGGACGCGCTTTGTGAGCGGAACACTGCTGATGGTGGAGGAAGCAGGGATGTTGTCTGTCCGCATGGAGGGAGGACTCGGCCCTGCTGCCACCGCCACGGGGAGCCGCCTCACACAGGCCTGCACTGGGGTGTCCGAGACTGGGGCTCTGGGAGTAGGAGGCCCCGCGTCCTCGGTGGTTTCAGACTGCCGACCGTGCAGATCCCAGCCCCGTGTGTGACTGTCGCCCCTCAGGACTCCTTTCTGCGGGCCTCATCCATGGAGGTCCGCTGTGGGCATACTTGGAAGGTTGGCTTTGGAAGACTGCAACAGGGTGGAGGCTACGGAAGCAGAACCAAACTCGGGCCCTGGAGCTGATCCTGATGCACCGGGGCCCTGTCTGTGGCTGGCGTAGACCTGCCCCACGCGGGGTTTCTGAGGGGCTGGCGCTCATGGCAGAGGAAAGCCCCGTCTGCCTTCTGGGGAGCAGCTGGTGGCTGTGTTGAATGGCCCAGTGCGCAACCCGCTGTGCTCGAGGCCTCCTGGAAGACCTTGGCATTGATGATCATTTGCCAGAGATTGGGGGCAAGAAGCTCCCAATGAGTTTCCTTGCCTAGGAAGTTGACCAAGGATTGCTACTGTGACAAGTGAGGGAATGTTGTTGTTGTTGTTGTTAGGGCCCATCCACGGCGACCCTTTGCCAGAGCTGCAGTGGCAGCCAGGGGTTAGCCCATGCACAGAGGCTCCTTCCTCTCTGTCTCTGCCTTCCACTTGACCCAGCACCGTGTCCTCCTCCAGGGGCCAGCTCTCCTGACCGCACATCTGAGACAGAACACGGAGCCTCTCAGGCGTTCCCTGGGCCTACTTCTTCCAGGACAGGTCTGCTGTCCCTCTACCACCACTCCATGGTACTCCAACACTCCTCTCCACCTCCACAACCCGGATGCTTGCAACTCTTTCACGATTCCAACCCTGACATAGCCTGTAGATGCTGCAGGGAAGCTCTTCCTGTTGGGTGCTGCTAGGGATCTAACTTGGCACGTTCGTGCTCAGTACAGGGGAGAACTGCTCCCCAGAGGGACAGGATTGTTAGGGGAGTAGAAAGCTCCGTCCTTTTTAATCCCAGTGGGATGGGAAAGTTCATCCGTTCCCATATTAGCATAACTCCACTTCTCATGAGATCTATTAGCATGGCCCCACCCCTTATTTGCATGGCTCCACCCCTCACAATAGCCATAGACCGAATTTACATGTTAATAAGTTATCCCTTTCCTGGGCATGGCACTCACCTGTGCAGAGCTGTGGGGTCTCGGAGCAGGTGCGGTGGCGGCTGCTCTGAGGGAGGAAGAGGCTTCTGCACTGGAGAGAGGTTTTGGACGCCCACGGGGCATCTGCTCTGCCCCCGGGCCACTGGAAGACCTTGACTTGATGTCTGTGAGGGAGCGTTACAGAGACTGCCTAGAAGGGCCGCAACAAGTTACTCCCTACACCCCAGGAAGTATGTCACAACTTGTCAGTTTTAATTGGGATGTGTAATGAAGAGAGAAAATATTTGTACTTTTAATTAATTCACCAGGTGTTAGCCACTGTTAAGGTAATTAAGTAGAGATTTCACCCTTTTTCTGTAGCTTTGCTTAGAGATGAAAACAATTTGGGGTTTCCTCTGAAAACGTGTGTGTGCGGGTGCGCATGTGCACCTTGTGGGCAGAGCAGAGCTGTCCCTGTGGGATTCTGAGAGCTGTCTCCCTCCAGGAGCCGAAAGCCTGGTCTTTCTCCTGCCTTCTGCGGGTTGGCGTCTTCTAAGACCTTCGGTCGACTTTATAGATGGCAGTGCTGGTCCCCACAGAGCCGGGGTGCCTTGATAGAACTGCAGCAGGCAGGCCTGCCACGAAACTAGAGGGATAGCGGTTCACCGCTCTTGTGCCTTTGGGACTGACACCTGCCACAGTCCACACATCGGTGTGATCGGCATGCTTGTACGCATGTTGCACCCCCCTCCCATCCCCCCGTGCACATTGTTGTTTATCTTCATCTCTCACACCGACCGCCGTCTCCCTTCCTCCCCCGTGGGCTTGCACTTCATTCGTTCCTCTGGGTCTTCTCACCAGGCTAGGTTGTTGTATGCTTTTCCTCTTCCCGCGAGGAGCAAGGGTCCCTGTGACCTGTGGCTCGTTGCTGGCTGTTTTGGAAGTGACGGCTGCAGTGTGTCTGAGGGCCTGCAACCGGTTGTGGCTTCTCCTTCCTCCGAGGGCGACGCCGACCGCATCTATGGCTCTGAGCATGTTTGCGCTCCCGGTGACTCCTGTGGGGGACCCCCTGTCGAGGGACTTGGAGCTACCTCAGGATGATGGCTACAGTGAGGGGTATGGTCTGCTCTGTCTCGCTAAAGCGCCCTCTGATGAAAGGCAGGTCCTTTGGGTTAAAACAAAATTAAAAACTGTGCTTGAGAAAATAAATAAGTAAAAGTACGTAAGTAAGTAAGTAAGTATCCGTGCTGAGAAGGCGAGCAAGTGTACAGTTTGCGGTATTTTGCGTCTGGTACTTCTGAGATCCTTGGGGTCTGACTGCCGAGAGTCACACAGGAGGACCCACCGCCTGGCGAGGTGGGGACAGCGCAGCCTCTCCTCTGGAGCCAGATGGGGCTCCTGCTCCTGGAAACTCTGTCTTGGACACCACTGGGGCAGGCAGTCTCCTGACCTGACTGAGGCCTCGCCCGCCCGCCCGCCTGCCCGGGACAGCACTTTAACCCTCAAACAGAAGTCCAGGTTCGTTGATTTCATAAAATAATGCTGTGGTTCAGCTAAAGCCAACGGAGAAGTAGGCTTGGGGAAGAACATGATTTATTTTGAATATCAGTCTGAGCCCCTTTATTAATTTAAGCTTCGTAGACTCCTGAAAGACTAGTAAGCAGAAGTTTTCTTTAGCTGCATTCGTGTTCTTGAGGTGGTTGTGAGTATGATGGATCTATGATGCTGGAACTGCGAATCCTAGAAAACAAACTATGCAGATTTTTGTCTAAGCTAGTTTGCCTCATGGCTGATCTTTTAGTTAGCCTAGGAGGTGCCCAGCACACTCCACACGGTGGTTCGACATGGACCCCTCGGTGGGTGTCAAAGCCGGCTCTCCCGGGGCCCCTTGCCCTCTCCCTACCCTCTGCCCTGGGTGGCTTCTGAAGGGCTTCCAGGGAGCGCTGAAGTTGAGGGCCAGTGCAGAGGCAGGATCATGCTGCTGCTACGAGGAGGTGCAGCCAGACTCCCCCCCCGACCCCCCGACCCCCACCCCGAGAACTTACAGCCCTGTGTTTGTGGGTGGAAGAAAATGTCAGCACCCTTCCCAGCATTTCCCGTTCAGGGCAGTTGGGCTTGGATATTACTGTGCTCTTGCCTGGCTGATTGTGACTGTGTGGCGTCTGTAGATTTCAGTGCTGTTCACCTAGGGGCAGCCAGACGCTTCCATGGATGGCTTTCATCTTTTCCCAGCTTCCGCTGTCTCCCAAACAAAAAGTTCCTTTGGACCTCACAGCAGCATGGCCTCAATTTCAGAACCGCTCAGCTCTCATCATTCCGCGTGTGGGCTGTGGTAGGGTGGGTTACAGGTTGGTGCTACCGACAACAAGGCTAGCAGTTCTAGACTACCGGCTGCTCTGTGGCAGAAGGACGAGGCTTTCCATTCTCGCCAACACTAAGTCTTGGAAACCCACAGGGCCTCTTGGGCCTCTTGTCCCGCTCATCCATTCTGCTTCCTCCTTGAGTTTACCACAGAACGAGTGCCAGGAGTTAGGCACAAGAAGCGCAGTCTCTCAAGGAAACACCTGTGTTTGAGAGACACACGCATACCCGCACACCTTGGAGTGTGTCACTTTTTATTTAAGGGAACCAAACTAGCAAACCACAAAGCCAGTCTCCCTGCCGTCGGGTGGGTGTCGATGCAGAGCAAGCACCCTGTGGGACAGGCGTGGACGGACTGTCCTGTGGGGCCTCTGTGGGGTAGAAAGTCCCGGCTTTCCCATTGGGCTAGAGGAGCCCACCAGTAGAGGGCCTGAGGACCCGGTCCCATCCCCACCCATGTGGACAGCTGCCCTGCCCCAGGAAAATTCACTTCAGAGGACAGCACTGAAGCCATAGTTTCATTCTGTCCAGAATGAAGGGGAGGAAGAGAGTGGGGCACGTCCTGGCCCACCCAGCCCTGAGGACGATAACCCCTCTCAGAACAGTCGATGTACAGAGAGGGCCATATGGCTGGCCACATGATGAGACACGACGTCCCTCACAGACCCATAGACCTACCAGGGAACAACACTGGAGACACAGTGCCAGAACTGGGCCCAATCTGACCCCATCACACCGAGGCAAAATAATATGGGCGTGCAACAGAGCAGGAGGGGGAGCAGAGCAAGGAAGTTCCCTAGGAAGTGCCAGAAATAGACTTTGGTGGGCCCCAGCAGAGCAGACTAAACCAGAAAACAATCCTAAAGACCAACAAACAATCCTTGAACTGTTTACAGGCTTTTCTTTTTCTTTACTCATTAGTTTGTGGTTGTTTTGTTCTGCTCTGTCTTGATTTTGTGCATATTTTTATCTCTGACTCTATCTAGATAAGAGAGGTGGGATAAACAATCTGGAGGGGAAAACAGCAGGACAGGTGGTTAGAGGGTGGGGAGACACGGGGTGGGGTTGGGGGGAGGTGGAGGGAAAGGAAGTGGTGTTAACAAACTCAGGGACAAGAGAACAACAAGTGATCCAAAACTGGTGGCCGGGAGGGGAGGGTGTAAGAGGCCTGGTAGAGCTTGATCAAGAGCAATGTAACTGAGAGGAATTACTGAAACTCAAATGAAGGCTAAGGATGATGGTGGGACAAGAGGAAGGTGAAATAAAATAGAGGAAAGAACCAGGAGGCAAAAGGCATTTATAGAGGTCTAAATGCAGGCATATACGTATGTAAATATACTTATATATGATGATGGAGAATAGACCTATTTATTTATAGGTTTAGTATTAAGGTAGCAGGATGTCCTGTCATTGGGCCTCCACTCCAGTAATTCTTCAATGTAAGAAAACTCTGTTCTATTAAACTGTCATTCCATGAAGCTCACCTTCCCGACACCGTCACTGAAGACAAATCAGGTGCATAAGCAAATTGTGGCCAAGAAAGTTGATGGTGCCCAGCTATCAAAAAATAGAGTGTGTGGAGTCCTAACGGCTTGAAGATAAACAAGCAGCCATCTAGCTGAGAAGCAAAAAGACCACATGAAAGAAGCACAGTAGCCTGTGTGATCACCAGGTGTTGAAGGGATCAGGCATCAAAGAACAAGAAATCATCTCATTGCATGCTCACCTTTCTGATAGGATCCCTGAAAGCAAAGTGGGTGCATAAGCAAAAGTGCTGAAGAAAGCTGACGGTGCCTAGCTATCAAAAGTTCTAGTATCTGGGGTCTTAAAGGCTTGAAGATAAGTAGGTAGCTATCTAGCTCAGAAGCAGTATAATCCATATGGAAGAAGCACATCAGCTTTCGTGATCACGAGGCTTCTAAGGGATCAAGAATCAGTCATCAAAAAACCCAAAATCAAATCATTGTGAATGAGAGGGAATGCGGAGTGGAGGCTCAAAGTCCATCTGTAGACAACTGGACATCCCCTTACAGAAGGAATGTGAAGAGCAGATGAACCAGTCAGAGTACAGTATAGCAACAATGAAATATACAATGAAATATTCCTCTAGTTTGTAAATGCTTCCGCTCCTCTCTGTGTCCCCCTCCCCCCAAAAAATCTTGATCCCAATTCTACCTTACAAACCTGGCTAGACCAGGGGATATACACTGGTACAGATAGGAACTGGAAACATGGGAAACCCAGGATAGAAGATCCCTTAAAGACCAGTGGTGAGAGTTGTGATACCGAGAGGGTATAAAGGGGAAACTGATTACAAGGATCTACGTAAACCTTCCTCCCTGGATTTCGGACAACAGAAAAGTGGACAGAAGGAAGACATCGAACAGTGTAAGATAGAACAAAGCAACTTATAAATTATTAAGGGTTCGTGAGGGGGAGGGGAGAATGGGGAGGGAGGGAAAAGATGAGCTTATAACAAGGGTTCAAGTGGAAAGCAAATATTTTGAGAATAATGATGACAACAAATGTACTTGACACAATGGATAGAAATATGGATTGTGATGAGTTGTAGGAGCCCACAATTAAAAAAAAAAAAAAAAAAGGCTTGATGGTCAAGCTCAGTCCCAGCCCATCCACAGCTGCCAGGCAGTTTGTGACTATTTCCATTTGTCACAGTCTAACTGGTGTTAGCAGCGCAGACATGCCCTGCTCGGCTGTGGCCTGCAGGAAGTCATTCAGTCTGAGCCGGGTAAGATGAAGAAGCCCTGGGGGTGGCCTGTCGGGGACCCTCCAGCAAGTCCTTAAGCTCTCCCTGGGGTCAGTGCCCTCTGACTGGGAATGCTTGTCTCCTTGGTGGACAGGCAGGACTGCCGTGTCGGCCGTGTGAGGGTGCAGGCTGGGACACTTGAGCAGTTGAAGACTCTTCTCTGATCTGATTCTAGTCGTTCTGTTTTGAACAACTAAACTTCAGTACCTGTGTGTCTTGGCTCAAGTCCAGCCCCTGCCACGCACGCGCCCCCTCCCGCCCCCCCCATTATGACTGGTCAGCTCATCGGGGTGGATCCCTTCCTTCACTGCGGGGTGCTCAGACTGGAGCTCACCGTGTTGGCTGGCACCCTTTCTTGACTGGCTCAGTGACTCTGTGTCTTTGGTGAAGGTGTCGGTGGCAGGTCTGGGCCCGTCCAGCAGTTTGCACACCAGCTGTGGGGAGACGTCGCTCGTGTGCTGCAGCAGGCTCCTGGCCTCCCTGTCCCTGGGCTGGCCCCTCCGTTGGTCCCTGACCGGGGGCGCTGTGGACGACTCTGCAGAACAGCCTGGAAGCCTAGCATTGGTGAGCAGCTGGCGGGCACGCAGCCCGTCCTCCCTGAAAAAGGCCGAGTATCAGTTTAACTTTCGGGTGGCTAGGTGAGGGAAACTTTTAGACCAAGCAAGTGAAAATAAATAAATAGGGCTGGAATCTGGGACCAGTGGTATAGAATGACGCACACAGTGCTCTTGGCACCCGTTCCCTTGCCATCAGGGTCCCAGAGCGTCGCTTAACGGGGTTTCTTTCTTGAGGGGTGAGGTGGGTAGGTGATGATTGGGTGTGTGTGCACACACAGGTCCCAGTAGTCTTGCTGCACACAGGGGTGGGTTTGCTGGGGCGTGGGGGTGGAGACACAGCCCAGCAGTGCCCGGAAGAAGGCATCTGAAACATTAGCCTTATAATGACCCGTTCTGCCCAAGGATACCTTTGAGTCCGAGCTTAGAACAGTGGCTTAAAGCGCTCTGTGGAGGTGTGTGTCCCTGAGTCTGTCCGTGCACCGTGGTCCCGTGGGTGGGCCAGCTGCCCTAGAGCCACTGGCTGGGTTCAAATCATTGACCTTTGGATTTTCAGCCGAGCACGTCGTAGCCGCACCACCAGGGTTCCCTAAGGCCCAGGGCCCACACAGGTCAGGGAGTTGCTGAGAACGAATGGCCTCTCTGGGGTTTCCCAAGGCTGACCTCTCTAGTGGAGTAGAAAGCCTCTTACTTTGCACAAATATATGATCCTCTCATCTGTTTTATAAACTTGAGACCGCGATTTCAAGACACTTCATTAGCGATTCTGACGTACTGTGGCCTGCTGGACAGTGCAGACCTGGCCTGGGAGGTGCCCAGGGCTGACTGTACGGAAGCCGGCTGTGGAATGAGGAGCCCAGTACCTGCCGGCGCCTTCCATCACGCCCACCATTGTGCTCCCAGGACACCGACTGCTTTTGGTGTGTGAGGTGCCACCTGGCTGACGGGGCCGAAACCTCGGTCGAAGGCTTGCAGGTTTACGAGATTGCCTGCTCGGTAGACATAAGTGCCATTTTGGAAGTCTGAGGTGGGCCTGGGTTCAGGTTGCAGACCTCTGACCTAGAGGCCCCTTCAGCAGGAGGGAGTGTCCTGGCAGAGCATGGAGGTGGGGGTGTGGGGTGTAGGGTTGTAGCCCCTGGTGTCTGAGATTGCTCACAGAATACAGAAAACCATCTCAGTGGCTATTCTGTTGTCTCTGCTAAGCACAAGGCCCTGCGTTAGAAACTATCAGCCAAGACGGGCCGTCTCCTCCCGTAAAGAGTTACTCTCGTAAAAACCTACAGGGGGTCCTAGGAGCTGGTCTTGACTCAGTGGCAGTGGCCTAAGTTTCTGCATTTCTATATGTTAGGTAATGTTACATGTAATGGGTGCCTTTGACTTTTGGTTTATTTCTCCTGAAAACCCCAGTTGAAAAAGAGTGAGAAAGTGAATTGGTAAGGTATCTTTCAAAGGAAAAAAGAAAGAAACCTCAAAACAACCAAACCGTATACATTGTAAAAAGCAAGACAAAAACCCAAACAGGACGGAGGTTCAATTCCAGCAGTGGGGCTGGGCCTTCTACTCCCACCACTGGAGAGCAGTGATGCCCCCCCCCCCAAAAAAAAAAAAAGCCCCAAACAGTTCTGTAAGACCTTTGTTCAGGCAACATACAAGGGGAGGGCGGAGGGGGTGCCAGGAGGCCGAACCAGCTTTGAGTCTGAGTGCACGGCAGCCCCGCCCTCGACCACTGTGGATCCTGCTGCTGCTGTTGGCTCGAGCCCCGCCAGCCACCTGCAGGCCGGCCCCTCTGCACAATGACTGAGCTGAGACTGCGCTGCCCCTTGGGACTTGGGAGGACAGGCTTCCCGAGGCTTCTGCCAAGGCTTGGCAGCCAGAGCCAGCCTCCTGTAGGTGCCCATCTGCAAACCCTGAGCCCTTACGGGATGCTGGAGCAGCTGGCCTGGGTTGCTTCCCTGTGTGTGGATCCAAAGCCAGCACAGGCACTGTCTGTAACTCGGTGCTCCAGCAACGGCCGCGTGGAGCGCGGGCATCACGCTTGCTTACCTGGGTGGGTCAGACACCTTGACCCACAGGGAAGGACCACGAGCCACAAGGCTCTCGTCAGCCAATAGCGTGCCCTCCAGAGCCAGCTCGGACACGTTAGTACGGGCCCGTGCATCGCGGTGTTTTCTCGTACAGTTTCACGGGAGAAGGGCAGGGTGAGGGCTGGGCCGCATCGCGTCCTCGGATGCCTGCTTGCAGAGCTCCGTGGACCCCGATTCTTTGTTGGAGGCAGGTCTTGCATTAAAGTGTGTGTTTCATTAAAAAAAAAAAAAATCTTGGATGTGTGGTTGCCTGTAATCACACCCACGAAGTAGATTTAAACCCTGGTTAGCAATAAACTTCCTCCCTTTGGCTCCAGCTCTCTCTGGGTCCTGGGTTCCTGCCTGTGCTGTGTGTGGATCTGGCTGTTGGGATCATGGCCATCCATGAGGCGGAACATTGCAGCTGGGGGACATTGCAGCTGACAAGACACATCGAACTCCGCTTGTGCCCTGAGCTGGAGAAGCCACATGAACCTATCCAGATGCAGCGAGACCTCAGAAGCTGGAGAAGCCACACAGAGACTCCTGTCAGTGCCGAGATGCTTACACCGTCACTGGACCCAAAGACTTTCTATCCACTGGTCTGGGGCCGTCCCGCATTGCATGTGTCTCATGAGTCTGAAGGGGAATTTATAGATTGGTATCGACATAAGGGCTAATAGCACACTGGGGGACTGCACTGGATTGGGTTGAGATGCTTTTTCAATGTGCAATTGCTCTTTATATAAAACTCTCACATATATGCATATATATGACACGCACGCGCGCGCACACACACACACAATCTTACTATAACCTTCCTGTGACAGGACAGAATGACGCTTCAGTATTCCGAACATCACCTGAGCTCTTTGTTCCCCTTTCTCGTGAAGAACGCTTTTTTCCTGGTAGAGCACCACACTCTTTTAGAGAGACCTCTGAACTCACAGAGCCCCATGGGCCCAGGTCTCCTGATGGCCTGTCTCAGAGCTCAGACAGGACGTGTGTTGCTTTCCCTGTTTGGGGAGTGAGTGAGGAGAGCAGCCTGTGGTGCAGGTCTTGGAACACAACCTGTGGCCTTTCCCTGTTGACTCAGCATCTTCTCTGGTGAGTGGATGGGAGGACGTGGCACTTGGGAAATTGCCTAAAACCGCTTCTCGGCCTTGTTGCTTTTTGGCAACAAGTGTAGGAAATTACCTAGTACTTCACTCCTTTTATTTTAACTGGTGTCAAGCAGAGCTACTCTACAAATTCAGAGTACTTCCTGGTGGTGGTTCACCCACGTAAACAGAAAAGGGCAGCACTGGCCCATGAGGCCATTTGGCGCCCCCTGCATGGTGCGTATGCCTGACTCAGCGAGAAGCCATCTGGTCTGCGTGAGCTCTCATCCTGCAAACTTGAAGTTGCTCATGCATCTTTCTGGCTATATCCCAGTGACAGCTTCAGCCCCACCTGCCTCCAACTTGGGGAGGCCTTGGCAGAGAGAGGGAGAGTTGGGCAGTGCTGTTCCACCCAGTGAGTCGTCCTCTCCAGGTGCTGTTGCAAGAACGCATAGACGGTAGCTGTTCGGAACCTTGTGGTGTTTTTCTCTGGGGAGCAGGTGACCCTGCAAGTCAGCCGCGGACGTGGAGGCAGATGCTGCCTCCTGGTGCTGGGGCTGCAGGGCGGACGCGGCTCCGTGAGGCTCCTCGTGCCTCACCGAGGGTGGGGGGGCATCGTGTGGGATCACCCAGGCATCTTCTACAGATTCTGCTAACATTTTGCCACAGAACTTTCTGGAACAATTCTTTCAAGTGTAGCCTTTTGCCCCCACCTTGTTGCCATCCAGAAAATGTGGGGCCGGAAGCATTGAGGCCAGGAACGGAGTAACTTTGATGGATGTGTATTGTACTAGCCCATTGAATCCTGGTCTCTGGCTTGAGTAACATGAGCTGTGTTTTTTGTTCATAACTTTCATCTCTGAAGTGACGAGTATTTTTGGTATCCATCTTTGAGGAAATGAGGATAATTACAATGCCTTATTTCAGTGGCTGTTTTGTGTGAGACCTGAGATGTAAGCTTTATCAAGAAGAACTGTACTATCCTGTACTGTACTATAGACCATAGTAAGATTGACCCAGGCACTTGGATCTTGTAGGGGGATTGACAGAGTGAATACAGGGGGTTCATGGAAGCGTGGGTGCAGGATCTCGTTTGTTCTGCCTTCCCATGGACTTTGGGGTCCGCCGGCTGTGTCACCTGAGGCTGGCTGACAGGATGAGTTTGCTTCGTTGTGACCACTGGACGCAAGCACGATTCAGAAGAAGAGAGAGGCACAGAGCGGTGAGCATGGCCGCCCTGGGGGTGATCCTGTCTCGTGGCTCTTGTGATGGAGACCAGAGGACCAGCCTTTGTCCCGTGGGCTGGTGGGGGGCACCGAGCCCCAACTACAGGTCAGCCATGGGGAGGGGGGTCGGTGGGGTTTTTGTGACTCAGTAACAGGAGTGTACTGATCTGTGGTCGTCGTGCGGAGTTTGCATCATTCCTGGCAGGATGTTACATACCAGTTCTGCGGGATCATTTTCCCTGGGACAGACGGTGTTGCTGGCCCCAGGTCCTGCTCCTGTCCTGGGTAGGAGCTCTCTCTCCCTCATTTCTCATGGACACTGCGCTCTTGGCTGCTGTCATTGCATGCCAGCTCATTGGCAGCTCATTACACGGTTTCATTTGACTGCTGGGGCTGGGTTCCAGTGACTGCTCTTCCCCTCCGCTCACCTGCCCAGAAACGGTGGGAGAATATTTTGGCTCAGTTTTGTTGGGATGTTCTTCCAGCCAGCAGCCTGCGTCTCTTTCTCCGTGGCCTGTGGTGGTTCCCATCTGCTTCTAAAAAGCTCCCTGACTTCCTGTGCCACGTAGTTGTCTGACCACCGGCTGTTCTTTGTAACACATGCATACCTGAGTGTGTTACCTGAGTGCCTTTTCTCCCACTCCCTACTGTTTCAGATGCTCAGGTGCTCCCAAGATCCGGCAGCTGCTGGACCCGGCCTTCCCGAGAGCAGCTGTCGGCTGTTGGGGCTACAGGAGACGGGGTCTTCATGGACATACCTGTTGGGGCTACAGAAGACCCCTGGGATCTTCATGGGCACACCTGTTGCATTCCAGCACCTGTGGGAGCGACTGGGACGTGGCCGCACATCCCAGGGGATTCAGGTCCTGACCATCCCTTAAAGTAGAATGAGCCAATGGTTTTTTAAAAACTATAGGAGAAACAAAAAGATGAAGGAGATAGGATGAGAGGCGTTTTGAGGTCTGCATGGCTGGCCAGTCCTCCTTGGCAGGTGGCTGTGGGAGAGGGGCCTGGAGACCATGGGGATAGGACAGAGACAGGGCAGTGTGGTGGTGGTTGTTTTGGAGACCTGTGGGCGTGGCGGCAGCAGTGTGGCCGCTCTTGTCAGCAGAGTTGTGTTGGGAAGCCGGGCTTCTCCTTTCAGCTGTGTCTTGTTCTGTCTGGACATGCACAGCTAGCTGGACAGTGCCTGGGGCACAGTTTTAGGACCCCACTGGCCACTTGCAGACATGCCACCGTTCTCACCTCCTGTTCTCCGTGAGAAGGCTGACAGGATGGCTGATGGGTGTCCCACTCCATGCTCCCTCCATGTTGTCGTTGCCTCTCACTGAGGGCAATGCTTCCCCTGCCCCTTCCAGAAGTGTCTGCTGACACTTGTGTTGTCACGCCTTCAGCCACCAGCCATGCCACGCCACGAGAGAGAGAGAGAGCGAGAGCCAACCTGAGGCTGTCTGCTGCCACAGCGCTCTGGGTAATTGCAGAAACCCAAGAGAGCTGTCCTGCTGCTGCTGCCCAGCTCCTGGAGCTGGAACTGGGACCTTTCTGCCCCCTCGCCAAATCGTCTGTAGTTTTCAAATTTGACCCCTAGGTCTTTCCCTATCACCCGGGGGCCCAGTAATGACTACCTTCCTCCTGTTTGAAGTCTTTAAAATAGCAGGTGTCTTAGCTTCCCAGGAGGTCCTGTACCGTCTTATATCCGTGGTCATTTACAACACGATTCCCTTCATCTTTCAGCTGCCCACAAGCTGTCCCCTGGGCGCCACTTCTCTAGGAGCTGTGTGCAGGATTGCCACGGTGTTTGCCGTCCTGGTGTTTGGGGTCGTTTTCTGGAGAGGTCCAGTGGTTTGACATCAGCCCTGGGTTGGCCCTCCTCATCAGAGTGGATGAAGACTCTGGTTTCCTTCCTCTAGCCCCGGGAGTTCCGTGGCAGTTTCCGTGTCCCCTTGCAGGCCTGGGTCTCCATCTCTCTAAACACACTAGCCAGATCCCTCCTTCTTCCATCCATCGCCCCTGGGCACGGGACCTTTGTGTGTCAAGAGTCTCCACCAGGCTGCACGAGCGCACTGCAGCTCCGTTTCTTTCTCCACAGTGTGGGCTCTGGGTCAGCGGTTCTCAGCCTGTGGGTCTCAACCCCTTTGGGAGTCGAAGGACCCTTTCACAGAGGTCACCTAAGACACCCGGAAAGCAGATAGCTATTTCATGATATAAAACTATATATTGTTTTGTGATTCATCATTCTGCTTTAATTATGTTCAATTTCTAACAGTGAAGATACATCCTGCATATCAGATATTTACTTGACGATTCATAACAATAGCAAAATGACTGTGATGAAGTAGCAATGAAAATAGTGTTTGGATTGGGGATCACCACAGCATGAGGACCTGTATGAGAGGTCGCAGTACTGGGAAGGTTGAGAACCCTTGCTCTAGGCCACCTTCCTCCCTCTGCGTCTGTGGGCCTGGCAGTTTGAGTGTGGTGAGGATTCTGATGCCCCAAATCCTCCACAGCATCACCTCTTGGTTTCATACCCCGCCTGTGCTTCTGACTCTCGGGTTTGCTGTGTCGTGGCTGTGCGCTGATGTCAGAGGCTTCCTGGCTTTACCCAGCATGTCCTGGTGTTCGCCGTCGCCGCGGGAGCCCCATGCTAGAGTCCAGAACCACAGTTGCCCTAATGGGTTAGTGATACTTAGGAAGCCTGCTGGTTGGACATGTGTATTGATACCGTAACCAGCAATGCATTAAATGCCTTCTGTTGTTTGCAAGTGTCTTTGTGTTCACTTGCCAACTGTAGAACCTCATCCACCCAAACATCAACCTGATTGCCTTCTTCACTGAGCCTGGAGATGACACCTGCCCACCCCCTTCTTCCCTTAGCTTTCTTACCTGCCATTGGCCAGGCCTCTGGTGTGTTCCTTGCTTGGTTTGAGTCCAGTACTTTTCTAACCCCAAAGCCGTCCGTTCCTGGGCCTACCCTCCGTGCTGCGCTGTGCACTCACCTGGCAGGACATTCGTCGCAGTGTGGTGACACTTCAAGCATGTGAACTGCACAAAGGAACCACACACACACACACACACAGACACACACACACACACACAGTTTCTGATCCAGCTGAGTCTTCTGTGCAGATTTCCAGATGGGTCTTGTGCCTGTGTTTGTTAATTGTGTATCAATAAACATCAGGGACTTACAAAGCACACTTAGGCCCCTTCCTGCCAACCCCTCTCCTGCTCATATGGAAAGGTAGAAGCCTTGCAAGAGTAATTACAGGGGAGGGAAGTAACCTCAATTTTAGGCAGGGACTCGTAACTTCTAGCATCATGTCTGGGAGTCCTGGGTGGAGTGATGGTTACAAGTTGGACTGCTAACCTCATGGTCATTGGTTCAAAACCTCCAGCTACGCTACAGAGAGACGAGGTGGCATTCTATTCCTGTAACGAGTCAGCAGTCCTGGAAATCCACGGGGCCCTGCCTTCTATCTTGCCCCACAGGATCACCGCGAGTCAGAATCGACTCAGTGCCAGTGAGGTCACAGGATGATGCAGGGAGCCCTGGTGGCACTGTGGGTTAGGAGTTGGGCTGTTAACCACAAGGTCGGTGGTTCTGTTCTTGCTGTGCGTGAGAGTCAACATATAGGTAGCCATCCCACCCTGGCAGAAGCAGCACCAGCATCACACTGTCTCATTGTGTGAAAACCTTCTCTTTGTTTGTTTTCTTGGGCATCACTGCCCTCTGGTGGTGGGAGTAGGAGGCCCAGCCTTTTGCTCCTGCGGAGCTGGAATTGAACCTCCATCCCAGTGGGCCACAGTCCCGCGCACAACCACTATGCCACCGGGGCTCAGCCTGAAAACCTTCTGTGATAGTAAAGGATTTTTCAAGTGCCTTTGGATTCTCTTCAAGCCAAAGTTCCATGGTGACGCATTAACTAAGTGCATTGGAAGCTGCTGTTTTCAGCTCCATTCTTAACTGTGGAGAGAGACACTCTCCTCCCTCCCCACACACTGCTTTTAGCAGATCTGTGCCTGTGGATTCAGTGCCTTTATTTCTGACGGCCTGACTAATATGGACCTACTCTGTGCTGCTGTTGATAGTGTAGGCTGTACCCAGTGAACATTCTCTAGGGAGCACCATCCAGAACACGTCTCTAAGCAGCCAGGGGGATTCCCAGCTGAAACCCCCACTGCTCACAGGGACCCTGGAGGATGGGCAGGGTAGAACTGCCCCGTGGTTTCCCAGGACGAGAGCTTGTACAGGAGCCCGTCTCTCTCCCTTGGGCAATAAATGCGTTCAAACTGCTGATCTTGCACTGAGCAGTTGACAGCACACCCCACTCCGCTCAGCCACTGAGGCTGCTTCGCGATGGGGGTGAACATAACCTTCTGAAGTCACTGCCATGGAGTCCATTCCGACCAGAGTGACCTAAAGGACAGGCTCGGCCCACCCCTGTGAGTTCCTGAGACTAAGTCTTTTGTCTTTTGGTTTTTGGGTCTCATTGCCCTCTGGTGGTGGGAGTAGGAGGCCCAGCCTTTGCTCCTGTAGAGCTGCTGCTGGAATTGAACCTCCATCCCAGTGGGCTGTAGTCCCGCGCACAACCACGACGCCACCCGGGCTCAGCCTGAGACTCAGTCTTGACAGGAGTAGGAGCCTGCCTTTCCCCTGG
>PVJH01021181.1:0-39158 GCA_004026705.1 Nesogale talazaci
GCAACTCATCGCTGGCAGAGGTCTCCATGTGGCTGCCCCAGCTTCAGAGGTCTGGCTCCATCAGGGCAAAGCTGTGTGGTCTCTCTGCCGGCTCCTCTAGCTTCTCGGACACTGCCATCTTGTCTTGTCCGTGATTCATCATCTCTGAGACTAACTCCCAACAACTGGGGAAGATAGCTTCCCATCTTCACAAGGGAAATATCATGAGATTTCCCAGACGTATCAGGAGAAAGCCATGCCCACATAGAGCCCTCATTGGCTACTCAATGTCTATTGCCAGATTAATAGGCTAAACTCCACCCCTATATCTCAATCATAAAATTAACATAAGCACATGACTGCAATACAGAGTGATAAGCCTCCTGGGAAATACCAATAATAGACTTGGGAGACATAGTGTGGCACCTTATCAAACTCAACTGAAAAACAATCATAAAGGCCAACAATCAGACCTTGAAATATTTATAGGCTTTTCCATTTTTTGTCAGTGGGTTTCTTTTTTCTGTTGCTGTTATTGTTTTGTTGGTTTTGATTTCCTTTTTTTTTTTTAGCTTTTCATGGTTTTTGCACTTATTAATGTATCTGTATGTCTATCTATATAAGATAAAGAATTTGGAGATGAAAAGAACAGGATCAATGGTTCCAGGGGATACGGGAGAAATGGAGGTGGGAGACAGGAAATGGGAGGACCAATCCAGGGACAAGGGAACAACAAGTGAACTAAAATCAATGGAAAGAATGTCTTAGAATGCCTAGTGGTGTTCAATCAAGGGCAATGTAGCAGTAAGAAATTACTAAGCCCAAATGAAGATCAGATATGATGGTGGGACATGTGGGAAGTTAAAAAATAGAGGAAAGAATCAGGAGGCAAAGGACATTTATAGAGGCCTAGCTACAGGCATGTACATATGTAAATATATATATAAATATATATATAATATGAGAGCGATAGAACTATGTACTCATATCTTTATGCTAAGAATTAAGTTTTCAAATGGACATAGAGCCTCAACTCAACTCCCTTAACACAAGAACACTTTGCTCTAACAATCTGACATTCTGTGATGCTCACCTTCCTGATAGGATTGCAGAAGGCAAAATGTGTGCATAAGCAAATGTAATGAAGAAAGCTGATGGTGCCCAGCTATCAAAAGATATAGTGTCTGGGGTCTTAAAGGCTTGCAAATCAACAAGTGACCATCTAGCTCAGATGCATCAAAGCCCACATGAAAATAGCACACCAGCCTGTGTGATCATGAGGTGACAATGCGATCAGGTACCAAGCATCTAAGACCCAGAATAAAACCATACCCAAGGTGAATAGGGGTGGGGGGGGAGGGGAAGACATGAAATAGAGAACCAGTGCCCATCTCTAGAAAATTGGACATCCCCTCATTGAGGGGTCACAGGGAAGAGAAGAGCCAGTCATGGTGCAGTTTGCCACCAATGAAACATAAAACTTTTCCTCTAGCTCTTTGGTGCTTCCTTCACCTCATTATGAGAATCTCAATTCTACCTTGCAAATTGAATTAGCATACACACTGCTACAGATAAGAGCCTGCAACACAGGGAATCCCCGATAAACCCCTCGGGGCCAACAAAGATAATAAAGACGCCAGGAGGGTTAGGGGAGGGTGGGGGTAGAAAGGGAGGAACAGTCACAGGGATCAGTTAGAGACCCCTCCCGAAGGGAAAGATAATGTAAAAGTGAGTGAGGAGCAATGGTGAGTGATATAAACGGTGAGCGGAAACTAGGGGCTCACGTGGGAAGAGAATGCTTTGAAATTGATGATGGCAGCATATATACAAATGTGCTTGACACGTTGGAGGAATGTGTGGAATGTGATAAGAGAGTCAAGAGTTTCCAGTAAAAATATTTTTATAAAAGAAAGAAACTCTGGTCCATATACTCAATGGAATAGTATACATTTCTTAAAAAGAGCTATGGGTCCACAAAAACGCCTCACAACATGGATGTGGCAGTCACTGATCTGTGTTAATTTCAGCACTGGGAGTGTAGGGGTGGAGTCTAGCCTGTCCATCTAGAGATAACCAATGAGGCCTCTGTGGGCATGGCTTTCTCCTGATAATTCTGGGAAGTCTCTCAGTATTTCCCTATTGGAAGTGAGAGACTTGACTCAGTCTCTTGGAGATGGTCTAGCAACAAGACAACATGGCAACATGATCTAGACCCTGAGTCCTGGAAACTGGAGGAGCTGGGGGAGAAGCCCCATGGGTTTACCCTGATAAAATCAGACCTTTGGGGCCACAGAAGCCATATAGAGACTCGTGCCAGTGCTGAAATGCTTGGGAGGCCACAGGGAGACCCCTGTCAGCACTGAGATGTTTCTCCCGCCAATGAATACTGCTGATGGACCCTGAACCCTGGAAATGAGGAACCATGGGGAGACCCTTTCCAGTGCCATGATGCTTCTACTGTCACTTGATACAGAAGACTCTGCCCCCACTGGCCATGATTGTCCTAGTGTCATTGCATGTGCTTCGTGAGTCAGAAGGAGACTTTATAGCTTGGTATCGGACATATGGGCTAATATTGGACTTAGGACCTTTGACTGGACTGGGTTGGGATGTATGTTAGTCCGGATAGACTAGAGAAACAAATTCCTAGACACGCATATGGATATAAGGGAAAGGCTTATATACAAGAGGAATGGAACATTAAGAAAGCATATGCTTTTGTATTCTATTCGCCAGTATCTTCTTAAGGGCTTTTGCATTGATATTCATTAGGGATATTGGTCTGTAGTTCTCAATTCTTGTGGAATCCATGCCTGCTTTATGCATCAGAGTTATACTAGCTTGGTAGAAAGAGTTTGGGATTTTCCAATCCTTTTCTATGTTCTGGAAGAGTTTGTGTGGATAATCATTTACCGTGACCAAGTGGGAAGCATACCAGGATGCAAGGATTCTTCAACAAATGAAAAACCATTAGTATTATTCACCACACTGGCAGGAAAAAAATATATAAGAACCACATGGTAATATCGATAGATGCAGGAAAAGCATTGGACAGCATCCAACACACATTCCTGCTTAAGACACAAAAAATAGCAATAGAAGGAAAAATGCTCAATATTGTTACAAGTTATATATGAAAAAACAACAACCAAAGTAGTAGTCATTGGAGAAAACATGAAAAAATTCTACTGAAAAAGGGGACCACAAAAGGATGTCCCTTGTCCCCACACCTATTTAATATTGTACTGGAGAGCCTAGCTAACAACATAAAACAAAACAAAAAGGATATCAAAGGTATTCATCTGGGGAAGGAAGAAGTGAAATTATCATTTTTTGCAGATGATATGATTTTATATGTTGGAAATACCATGCACTCCACAATTGGAGTGTTGGAAGCAATGGAGGAATATCGCAGAGTGGCAAAGACACAAGATCAACAAAGAGAAGTCAATTGGTCTGCTATACACATCAGACAGGATCACAGAAGGGTTCTTTAAAAAGGTTATATCCTTTACAATAGCCAAGCACAAATTGAAATATCTAGGGTTATACCTGACTAAAATATAAAAGATTCCTACAAGGAAAATTGTAGAACATTATTACAAGAAATAACGAGAGACCTCAACAATTGGATAGATTTCCTATCCTCATGCATTGGAACATTCAATATGGTAAAATGTCAGTTATTCCCAAGGAGCTACATAAATTTAATGCTCTCCTGATACAAATACCATTATCCTTCTTCAAAGAATTGGAAAAACAGATTATCAACTTCACATGGAAAGGGAAGAAGCCTAGAATTAGCACAGAACTCCTCAAGAAGAAGAACAGAGTGGGAGGGCTTTCTCTATCTGACTTTAACATGTATTATACAGTCATAGTGGTCAAAGTTGTGTGATACTGCTATAACGACAGATATTCAGACCAATCAAAAAGAGCTGAAGACTCAGAAAAAAAACATCAGCATGCAGGCAACTGATTTTTTTAATAAGGTCTCCCAAATTATCAAATGGAAGCAAATACCCTCTTTAATAAATGGTTCTGGAAAAATGGATATCTACCTGCAGAAAAATTAAACAAGACCCTTATCTCACTCCATGCACAAGAGTAAACTCAAGGTAGATCACAGACCTTCAGGTAAAGCCCCAATGAGGGAATTGGGACAAACCTGAGAAGCTTGGCACCAGGAGTATATAAGCTATTTCCCTATTGGAAATAGGGAAGGATACACATACAGAGGAGTTCCAAATTGACAAGTAGGATATACTGAAGATAAATGACCTGTGTACTTCAAAGGGAAAGGCTTTATTACTAAAATCTACAATACTTGCAAGCTTACAATAAGAGAAATACTAAGTGCTCACTGGAGAGGTGGGTAAAAGACCTGAACAGAAGTTTCACAGGAGCAGAAATCCGATGGCCAATAAACATATAAGAAAATGTTCCATATTATAAGTAATAAGAGAAATGCAAATTAAAACAACTATGAGATACCAGCTAACACCCTCAAAGATAGCTCAATTCAAAAAAATCAGAAAGCAACAAGTATTGGAGGAGCTGTGGGGAGACAGGAACTCTCATCCACTGCTGCTGGACCTGTAGGTATGTGCAGTCACTTTGGAAATCAATTTGGTGATATCTAAAACAGAAGGAAATGGAGCTACCATATGACCCAGCAATCCCCCTACTGGGTATTTACCCAGAATAGGCAAGAGCCAAACCACGGCCAGACATCTGTGCTCCAATGTTCATTGTGGCACAGTTTACAGTGGCAAGGAGTGGGAAACAACCGAAATTTCCATCAACAGACAAATGGATTTAAAAACTGCTGTATATACATACAATGGTACATACATACACACATAGCTAAAAAGCAGTGATGAACACATGTAGCGTATCATCACGTGGAAAGTTCTGGAGGAAATGATGCTAAGTGAAGCAAGCCAAACGCAAAAGGGTGAGTACACCATGAGTCCACAGAGGTGAGCTTTAAAAAATATATGGCAAAAGGGGCATAGGGACAAAGCTACTCTATACAAACATTCCTGGGGTGAGGTCCAGGTAGTATGGCAGGGGCCAGACCAAATCCAGGTACATATGGTAGCCAACTAAAACAGAGCGGGGAGATAGAAGTGTGTAGTGGGGGAACAGCGAGTCACTAACTCACCCATTGGAGGGTACTCTTTATATCTCCACAGGGAAAGAGGGACCAGATTTAAAGGCTCTGAATGCAGTGTGCTGGCATGTTGTGAGGAGCCAGTGGAGGGGTCTGAGGGCCCAGCCCCACTCCCAACTATGTGGACAGTTGCCTGCAACCCCCCAAAGAATTTACTTAGAGGCCAGCACTGAAGCTGCAGCATGGGGAGGTGGACATGTCTGATCAGAGCACACGGGAGCAAATGAAGGGTGAGGAAGAGAGAATGGAGTGCATTCTCACCCACCAAGCCTTGAGGATGATATTTCCACTCAGAATAGCCAATGCACAGAAAGGACCATGTGGCTAGCCCCACTATGAGACACAATGACCTTCACTGTCTCATGGTCCTACTGGGAGCAACACTAGAGACTGAGTGTCGAGATTGCACCTGATCTGGCACCAGCACACTGAGCCAAAACACTAAGGCCATACAGCAGAGCAGCATGGGAGAGCACAGTATGGAGGTCCTGAGGGAGTTCTATGGACAGACTTTGTTACCAGGGCGTAGAACCTCCAAACTCATCTGGAGGATACTCCTAGAGGCCAACAAACATACCTTGAACTATTCACAGGTTTTTCTTTTTTGTCATTTTTTGTTGTCATCACTTCGTTTTCTTTTGTCGTTTGTTTCACTTTGTCTTATTTTTGTGTGTCTATTATTGTCTCTGCAGGTCTATTTAGATAAGATATGCTGAATGAACAGTCTGGAGAAAGGGGGCTGATAGTTCTAGGGGGATATGGGAGAAGGGGAGGTGGGGAAAAAGAGGTTGTGGTGACCAACTCAGGGACAAGGGAACTACAAGTGGTCTAAAATCATTGTCAACGAGGGTGTAAGAAGCCTGGCAGGGATTGATCAAGGGCAATATAACTGAGAGAAATGACTGAAACACAAATGAAAGCTGAATATGGCAGTAGGAAAGCAAAAGGAAATACAGGAAAGAACAAGGAGACAAAGGGCAATGATAGAGGTCTAAATACAGGAATGTACATATTTGAATATATTTATATGGTGATGGGGAAATAGATCCATGTGCATATATTTATAGGCTTAGTATTAAGGTAACAGATAGACATTGGGCAACAAATGTGCAAATGTACTTGGTATAAAATGGATGGATGTATGAATTGTGTTAAGAGCTGTACCAGTCCCCAATAAAATAATTTTTTAAAGTTTTCCTTAGTGTTTTTTTAGTTAACTAAGTCTTGATTGTATAGCAAGTGTGACTACTCATTTCATACATTTAAGACTTTTTACAAGATTTCATCTTTCCATATTTCAATGTAATTTATTTACCCCAAGTTCCTACTCTGCTTGGCTGGTGGGAAAACATATCTTCGGGCTGAGGCCCGATGGTGTAGAGGTTGAGTGCGGGACTGCAGCCCACGGGCTTGGCAGTTCAAATCCAGCGGTGGCTCTCCAGGAGCAAGGCTAATTAGCTCCCACGACCACCAGAGGGCAGTGATGCAAAAAAAAACCAAACAAACGTATCTTTATTTCACACTGATGATGATGACTCTTGTTTATTCTTCTGCTCAGTTTTTGTGATAATTTGTATTGCATCTCCAGGAGAGGGAGAGCAAAAATTACCCTCAAATCCAAAGTCATAATCCATGTAAGCCTCTGCTTCCATTGTCCCAATTTGCATGGCTCATTTATGTCTGATCATGCTTCATTGTCTCTACTCTTAAGGAAGTTTCTTCAAAAGCTGCTACATATCACACTTTGAATTGTACTCAAGGCACCAAACAGTCATATCTGCTCTGAGATCTTGCTGCTACTCCACCAGCACAGCAGGGAAGCAGTGGGGAAGTACTTGCAAAACCAGCCTTCCTGAGCCATGCCTACCACACTCACACACTGCCAAAAGGCACACTCTGCTCTCTGCTGTAGTTTCTTTGAGCCAAAATACTTTGTCTACATTATACTCTTAAAATACCAACCTTTTACTTTCTCCACAAACCCTATAAATTTCCCGAAGGGCTTAGGTTTTTCCATGACAAAAATCAGGAAGACAAACAGACTATTTCTGAGTTCAGCCTTTTCTCTACCTCCCCTGAGGCAATCTAGCATGAAGTTAGCTTAGGGGTTGCTGGGAGAGGTAAGGAAGGTAGAAATGATGAGAAAGGAAACAGACCGACTTCATTAACTATTACTCTTCCCTATGAAGATAAAAACAGTGTCTAGTGGTGCGATTTCATTGCACTTACCCTTACAGGAAGGTGAAAGTACTTGAGCTAACTATACCATTTCCCAAGTGACCACTGGTATGTAACAACATTGTTCAAATGATGTCATGAGATTTTATTCTTTTCCATAATTCAGAAACAGAAAGAATTTTTAGCATAATGAATAATGTGTGAACCAACAAGTGAAAAAGAATGTGCATAAAATCATATAGACATGAAAAGTTTTGGGTCTCTCAACAGTCTGTACAGTTGTTCTGAAGCAGAAAAAAGGGAGTGAGAGAGAGAAGCAGATACTGAAAACTAAATTTTATGAAAACTGTGCTGCCAAATGTGAAGTGAAAATCCAGCATGAAAAAGTGTAATTGATTCATAGTCTGCTTTTTAACTCTTTCCAATGTAAAGCAAGTGCTTTTGAGGGGGGCAGTTGGATCCCTACGCTCACTGCTTTGTCTTTCTAGCTAGAGAGGAGGCAGGCCTCTCCATATTCTGTGACCTGCTCGCTGTCAATTTGTCACTGCAACTCTCCCAAATGAAGTCTGCCTTGTCACAAGGTAGTCTATACAGTCTTCAACTGTTCCACATAGCCTGGACTCAGAGAAGTCAGAGAATATAGCTCAGACATCAATAAGTCCCACCATCACAAGAGGACACACTGTTTCTAGGTTAGAAGGGATACATTCATTCAATTAAGCAACCAACACCAGAATGAGGTGGTGATTTCCTCACTATTTGAGTGAATGATTGGAGAGGGTGCATTAATTTAATTGTGTATTGAAAATATGAGTTAAACCCTAAACTCTGTAACTGTGGAAATAACTTTATTGGAAAGATGGTTTTCTTTGCTATGGTAATTTATCATACCAGAGTAAGGATAATGTGAACTCAGAATCTAATTACATCTGTGTTCAGATTTGACAAAGAGATATGTACATATCTGTGAACACACAACATATAAAGAGGGGAGTAGAAACAGAAGTCATGTGAGGATCATCTATAAGCCAAGAGACTACGGGACACACAAGAATACCATCCCAACTGAAAGAAATTAACACTCCTGATGGATGAGACTTTGAACTAGATGCAAAGAGGCTTAAAACTGTTCATGAAAAGAAATGTAATTCAAAAATAATAGAATTTTTCCACAAACTTTTTGAAGCTTTCACATAAGATAAAAATTAATGTCTATTTTATAACTTTACAATATTTTTCAAGCAGATTCATTGGCACATAATTTATATATCATTTAATAATTCAATCAAGGAGAATTGTACCATTATCACCACTTAAATTTTATAGGATTCTACTCTATTGTTAAATTGCCTTTAAAATGAGCTGGGCAATCACATTCCATTCTTGTGCTCCCGTCCCACCTCCTTTCTTTCTTATGTACTCCAAAAACCCCATTTCTCTCCTTATCACCCATCCCCACTTTGACGGTCCACTGGCTAACTATCAAGTGTGATCCAGTATCATCAAGATGACAATGGTTTCTGCCTATAAGGCTCAAGACTTTGGCATGTGGCCAGAGCAGATCTGCCACTCTGATCTGTGACTCAGTCTGACTAGATCCTCTGCAGATGGATTTTGGGCTCCCACTGTCCCAAGTGTTATAATTTTTGCTCAGATGCTTTTATCCGCACCATATTTCCATTTTGGAATTTTCAACTTTGGATCAAACAAGCTGGTGGATTTCTCCCATGTGGATTTAGTTAACTTCTCACTTAATTGGCTACCTGTTTAAGTACAAGCTTTTAAAGTCCCACGCATTATTCTGATTGATAACTGGGTACCATCTGCTTTCTTTACCACACCAATGACTGATTCTTACAGCTACTCATTAGAGGAATTTTTACCATAGCAGCACTAGAACCTAGACAGAGGGCATTCTTGTGAGGGCATCCAAAAGTGGTTAAACTGAATGTCCTATAAAACTCTTACCACTATCAGATCTTACCATTCTACACAATTTGATTTCTACAGGGAGGTGAAGAATGATATATTATGAGTAATTTCTCTTCCTTAATGAATTAAAACCTCACTATAGAGAAATGAAAATGGCTGATTCCATATCAAGAATTGCACTATGTGTTAAAACAGAGAGAAGCTGGAAGCACAGTGCTGGCTTGTATGTTGTAGTGACTCAGGTCTTTTCAAATACCTTCAGGATCACCCACAGTACACACACTACAAAGGTTACCCATTGGGATGTGATCGGCAGGGCAGCAGTTTGAAACTACCAACTACTCTGAGGGAGAAAGACGGGGATTTCTACTTCTATTAACAGTTACAGTCTCAGAAATGCAGAGGCAGTTCGACCCTTTTGAATGAAGGCGCTATGTGGTGGTAACAACTCAATGCCAGTGAATTTTTGGAAGCAGACTAGAAACCATTTGAAAAAGAAATGGGAAAACTGGCAGTTGTCAAAAATGAAATGGAATGCATAAAGAGCTGAAAGGAACCGCTATTGGCCATTTTGAACCTGAAAATCATATTGTTTACTATGACAGGAATAGCACAATCATGAGGAATGGTTTCCCATTCATCATCAAAATGAACATTTCAAGATCTATTGAAGTATAATGCTGTCTGTGATAGGAAATATCTATCCCACATACAAAAGTATCTATACAACAAATAATCAAATATATGTTCTACTATTAAAGCTAGTAATGATGAAGTCAAAGAATTTTACCAATGATTGCACCTGAATTTAATCAAGAATGTAATCAAGATGCATTATTATTGATGATTGAAATGCAAAGATTAGAAACAAAGAAGAAGGAATTGTAGTGAAAAAATACAGTCTTGGTGATAGATGTGAAGCTGGACATTGCTTGACAAAATTTTGCAAGACCAATGATTTCTTCATACCAAATATTTTTTTTCAATAACACAAAAGGCAAGAATGCATGGGAATTTCTCCAGATGGGATATACAGAACTCAAATGGACTATATCTGTGGGAAGAGACCATGAAGAAACTCAATATCAGTAGCTAAAATAAGATCAGGGACTGACTATCGAACAGCTCATAAGTTTCTCATATGCAAGTTCAAGTTGAAGTTGAAAAAAATGGAAAAGAAGTCCATAAGAGCTAAAATATAGGGGCTGAGCCCCGGTGGCATAGTGGTTGTGCGCGGGACTGCGGCCCACTGGGATGGAAGTTCAATTCCAGCTCCCAGGAGCAAAGGCGGGGCCTCCTACTCCCACCACCTGAGGGCAGTGATGCTTAAAAAAAAAAAGAGCTAAAATATAACTGTGGATGTCCCACTTAAATTTTGAAAACATCTCAAGAACACATTTGAATTGACAGTATCACGGCCTGTCAAAGGTACAAACAGATTTGTTTTGGAGGAAGCACAGCTAGAATGCTCTTTATAGGCAAGAATACCAAGACTTCCTCTCACATACTTGAGGCATGTCAACAGGAAAGACCACCCCTCAGAGAAGAACATCATGCTTGTTAAATTGGAGGGTAAGCAAAATAGAGTAAGGCCATCAATGAGTGTATTGACACAAGGGGTTCAAACATAAGAACAATTGTGAGGCTGACATAGCACGGTACAGTATTTTGATTTGGTGTTTACATAGGGTTTCTAAGTATTGGAAGGCATTTAATAATAACAAGAACAGACCTCTTTCACTAAGCACAAAATGTAGAATGAATCTCTTAGATACCTATTCAAGTGTAAAATTTTTCCCAAATCTCAATTCCCCAATGAAAAATTGTTTGCCAAATATTACGGCAGCAGGTGGACCTTGGGCCCTCACCTTGGTGCTCCCTCAATGCAAGAACACTTTGTTCTATAAATCTGGCATTCCTTGAGGCTCACTGGCCCAACATGATCACTGAAGTAAAATGGGTGCATCAGCAAAGGTAGTGAAGAAAGATGATGGTGCCAAGCCATCAAAGGATATATCGTCTGGAGTCTTAAAAGCCTAAAGATAAACAATAGACCATCCACTTGAGAAGAGACCACACCCACACAGAAGAAGCACCACAGCCAGCGTGACCACACAGTGGTGAAAGGTCTAGGCAATAGACATCAAACGGGGGAAAGAAAAACACATATCAATGTGTGCACACACACCCCAAGGTACCCACTGAGGACATGTGGGAGCATGAGCAAGAGTGGTGAAGAAAGCTGATGGTGCCCAGCTATCAAAAGATATAGCATCTGGGGTCTTAAAGGCTTGAGCATAAACAAGCAGCCATCTAACTCAGGAGCAACAAAACCCACCATAAAAGAAGCTCACTTGCCTGTGCGATCATGAAGCGCTGAAACAATCAGGCATCAGGCATCAAAGAACAAAAATCAAAATCCATGAACCAATTAACTCCCAATATTGCTGAAGACAAATGGATAAAGGGGCAAACAGAGTAGAAGAAAAGATGGTGTCCAGCTATCAAATGACTGCATGTCTAGAGTCTCGAAGACTTGAAGATAACTGAGTGGCCATTCAGCATGGAGATAGCAAAGTCCACAGGGAAGAAGCACACCAGGAAGTGTGATCAAGAGGGGCCAAAAGGAGCAGATATCGAGCATCAAAGAATAGGAATCACTTCATTAGGCGTGAGGGGAGGGGAAGGATGGGGACCTAAGGCCCACTGGTGGGTAATTGGCCACCCCTTTACAGGGGAGCAACGGGAAGGAGACAGACTAGTCAGAGTGCAGCCAGGCAGTGATGATGCATACAAGTTTCCTCTAGTTCCTAAAGCCTTCCTCCCCCCCAACCATCATGGTCCCAACTCTACCTTGCACATCCAGATGGACTGGAGAAGGTACACTAGTGGAGAGGGGGGCTGGAGATATGGGGAAATCAGGATGGATGAGCCCCCTCAGGCGAATGGTTAGATTAGAACTAATGGATGGGTGGAGAGAAGGTGGGGTAGAGAGACGGAACCAACTACAAGGATCTACATATGACCTGTCTGGAGGACGGGCATCAGGGCAGTGGGTTGAGGGAAGTGTCGGGCAGAATAAGATATGACAGAACAATAATAATTTATAAAGTTTTGAGGGTTGATGGGGGAGGGAAAGCAGGGGAACAGGGGAGGGGTTGGAGGAACCGAAACCAGGGGCTGGGGGAAAGGCCGAATGTTTGGAGAATGATGACGGCAGCGGACATGCAAGGGTGCTTGCCACAGTGTGTTTATTTATGTATTGGAAAAACGATGTACGAGCCCCTAATAAAATGATTTTTAATTAAAAAAAAAGTTAAATTTACAACTCTAAATACAAATGCTGAACCACCTATTTTACCATGGGCTTTAAACCACTTTGTAAAATAAAGCACATAACCCATCATCAAAATGAAAAAATTTTTTGAAAAAAATATTAAAATAATGATAAATTAATTGAAAGAAATAATTTTTAAAAATAAATTAATTGGGGCTGAGCCCTGGTGGTGTAGTGGTTGTGCGCGGGACTGCGGCCCACTGGGATGGAGGTTGAATTCCAGCAGTGGGGCTGGGCCTCCTACTCCCACAACCGGAGAGCAGTAATGCCCAAAAAAATAAAATAAAATAAAATAATTGATGGTACCTTATGATTCTTGGATTTTAACAGAACACTATGAATAGTTGGTCAATGAAAATAGAATGTTATAAAGTAATGCAAGATAATGTAAGATTGCAGAATTGTAAGACTGTCAGCCCTCTGAAGGAAAAGCAAGGTTTGATTTCCTAATGATTAAACTAAACTTTATCATTCTTAGCAGACTTGACACAACTAAGCCCATTTCTTTCTATGAAATATTGGTGGTTTTATATGAAATTAAAATAATAACCAATCAACAGTAACATGATTTATCTGAGTATATCATCCATCTTATATTGTCTTTTATATTTTTTCATGAGTTATAATATTTACAAAAAATATACTAATTTTTAAAACTGCACGACATCAAAAAGCTGTGAAATCCGTCAAGTCCCACTCTGTCTGTCTAAAATTTAACCGAAGTTTTACTTTCAATATATTTTAAAATAGGTATCTGGTATAGTAACAAAGTACTGGATGAGTGAATACACTCCCAACCTCCCAAAACAAAGCAAAGCAAAACAAAACAAAACCAGAAAAAGCTGTGCTGGGCAGAGCTTTCTAATTACACATTTTACTGCTACCATACAACCCAGCACTCCTCCTACTGGGCATATATACGCAGAAGAGATAAGAAACAGGCCACTACTAGACATCTGTGCTCCAATGTTCATTGTGGCACAGTTTACAATTGCATGGCGCTGGAAACAACCCAAATTTCCATCAAAAGACGAATGGATTAAAAATCTGTGGTACATACATACAATGGCATAGTACACATCACTGAAAAACAGTAATGAAAACCTGACACATATCACTGCATGGGAAGAACTGAAGGAAATCATGCTAAGTGAAGTAAGCCAAATGCAAAAGGACAAGTACTACATGAGTTCACTGAGGTATGCTTAGAAAAATGCAAAAGGGAAATAGAGAAAAGACTACTGTATACAAAAACGAATGGGGTGTGGTCCAGTTAATATAGCAGGAGCCAGACCAAGTCCAGGGCCACCTATGGCAGCCAAAGAAAAAGGACGGGAGGGGAGATAGCAATGTATAATGGGGGAACAGGGCACTGATCCACTCAAGGGAAGGGTATTGCTTATATCTTCACAGGTAAAGAGAGACCCTATTTAAACCAGGTGTTCAAGGACGTGACTGCTGTGTGACAGCATGAAGCAGGAGAGTCAGTGGAGGGGTCTGAAAACTAGGCCCCAACCCCAACCATGTGGACAGCTGCCCCTCCCCACCCCCAGAAAAACTTATTTTCGAGGACAGCACTCTAGCTCAGGGGAGAAGGATGTGTCTGACCAGAGCACACAGGAGCAAATGAAGATGGAGAAAGGAGAGTGGAGCGTATCCTGACCTACCAAGACTTGAGGATGACCTCCCCATTCAGAACAACCAACGCAGAGAGGACCATACAAATGGCCAGCTCCCCTATGAGACACCACATCTCTTGCTGACACGAGGCCCTACGGGGGACAATACTGGAGACACAGTGTTGGGATTGCAGATGGTGTGACCCCACCGTGCAAAGGAAAACACTAAGAATGAGCAGCAGAGCAGGGGGGGAACAGAGCATGGAGGTCTTGAGGGAGTGCCAAGGATACACTCTGTGGCCAGAGCATGGAATTCCATCAGACTCTACTGGAGATTACTCAGAGAAGTCAACAAACAGACCTTGAACTATTTACTGGTTTTGCTTTACTCATTATTATTTATTATTTATATATACTTTGTGGACATTATTTTATTCTTGTAGTCATTGTTTCAATTTCTTTTGCTGCTTCATCTTGCTGTCTTTTTTTTTTTTTTGTACATATTATTATATCTGCAAGTCTATCTAGATGAGATAGGCTGGATGATCAGTCTGGAGGAGAAAACGACAGGACCGATGGTTCTGGAGTGATATAGGAGAGGGGGAGGTAGGGGAAAGTAGGTGGTGTTGATCAACCCAGGGACAAGGGAACAACAAGTGATACAAATTCAGTGCCAAGATGGGTGTGAGACACCTGGTAGGAAATGATTAAGGGTAGGGTAACCAGGAGAAATTACTGAAACCTAAATGAAAGCTGACCATGATAGTGGAACAAGAGGAAAGGAAAAGGAAAAAAGAGGCAAAGGGCATTTATAGAGGTCTAAATACAGGAATGTACATAGATAAATATATTTATATATGATGGAGGACTAGATTTACATTCATATATTTATAGGTTCAGTATTAAGGCATAAGATGAACATTGGGCCTCCACAGAAGAACTTCCTCAGTGCAAGAGTACTTTGTTCTATTAAATTGACATTCCATGATGCTCCCCTTCCTTAGAGAATCACTGAAGACAGAAGTGTTCATATGCAATTTTGGTGAAGAAAGCTGATGGCTCCCAGCTATCAAAAGGTATAATATCTGGGGTCTTAAAGGCTTGAAGATAAAAAAAAAAGTGACCATCTAGCTCAGAAGCAACAAAGCCCATATGAAAGAAGGACACCATTCTATGTGATTCTGAGGTATCGAAGGGATCAGGCATCAGGTATAAGGTATCAAAGAACTAAAAATTATATCATTATAAATGAGGGGGAGTACAGATTGGGGACCCAAGGTCCATCTGCAGGAGAAGCAACTTCCACTTAAAGAAGGGTCATGTGGAGGAGATGAGTCAGTCGGGGCACAGTGTAGCAATGATGAAATATGCAACTTTCCTCTAGCTCTAAAATGCTTCCTCCCTTCCACTATCATATTCTGAATTCTACCCTACAAATCTGGTTAGACCAGAAGATAGACACTGGTCCAGATAGGAGCCGGAAACATGAGGAATCCAGGACAGGTGATCCTTTTAGGGCCAGTGGGGAGAGTGGTAACTCTGGGAGGATGGAGGAAAGGTGGAGTACAAAGGGGGAACCAATTGCAGAAATCTACATATAACCTCCTCCCTTGGTTAGGAACAACACTGAAGTGGGTGAAGGAAGATATCAGACAGTGCTCGATATGATGAAAAACAATAATTTATAGGTTATCAAGAGTTCATGAGGCAGGGGGGAGCAGGGAGGGAGTGGGAAAAGGAGGAACCAATACCAGGGATGTAAGTAGAAAGAAAATGTTTTGAGAATGATGATGGCATCAATAAAAAGATGTGCTTTTGCATCAATAGATGAACATATAGGGCTGAGCCCCGGTGGCGTAGTGGTTGTGCGCGGGACTGCGGCCCACTGGGATGGAGGTTCAATTCTAGCAGTGGGGCTGGGCCTCCTACTCCCACCACCAGAGAGCAGTGATGCCCCCCCCCAAAAAAATAGATGAACATATGGATTGTATTAAGAGGTGTATGAGCCCTCAATAAAATGGTTTTTAAGTAGATAAAAATATTAAAAAAATAATTCTAACTTGCTTGGATCCACAACAAATACATATAGAAGCAGTCATCAAAATATCAAATAATGCATTGCTCTGGGCAAATTTGCTTCACAAAACTTCTTTAAAATATCGAAAAGCAAGGCTATTACTTTGAAGACTAAGGTATGTCTCACCTAAGCTATGGTAATTTCAATTAACTCATGCATATGTGACACTCCGACATAGGATACAGAAGATCAAGAAAAATCAATCCTTTTGAACTATGGTGTTGGCAAAGAATATTCAAAGCTCCATGTACTTACAAAAGACCAGACTTGTCTGTCTCAAAAGAAAGTCCAGAATGCTCCTGAGAGGCAAGGATGGTGAGAGTTCATCTCAGTTACTTTGGACATGTGGGGAGAGACCAAAGCCTGGAGAGGGACACCATTTTTGGTAAAGTGTGACAGAAGGAAAAAAGAGAATGGTTCTTGCCAAGATGAATTGATACTATTCCTGCACGGATAAACTCAAAAATAAGAACAATTCTAAGGATGGCACAGGGTATGGCTATATTTAGTTCTGTTATGCAGAGTTGCTATGAACCAGTAGTAATTCCATGGTAGCATAGAAAAATAACAACAATGTAGTATTGATCCTGACCAGTAAGATCTCATACAAATTGAAGAAATTAAGTGGAAAACAAACACAAATGTGCTGACATATACATTTATGCAAGAAATATTATTGAACAGCAAATACAGGCTAGACCCTCTGCCAGGCACAAGCAGTTCCACAGACAAAATTGCAGTCTTTGGAGTTACAGAGCGGTTTGCTGAAAAGCAATCATGGGTGATGATGCAGACAGGGGTTGGAGTGGATTGGAGTAGAAGAGTGAGGGAACAAGAAAAGATTTTTCAGGAGTTTGAAGCAAGAGGGAGTTAGATGGCAAAAATCTGGGGGAAAGTTTCCGCAAAGGGAATTCCCACATAAAGAAAAAAGCACCAAAAGGTAATGAATTGCAATAATTTGGCATTTTCAAGACACTGAAAGAAGATGAGGAGGCTGTTGATGGATTTGTATTATGTTACCAGGATGGTGCTACCATACTGCTTTTGAGAATAGAAAACAATTATGAACATTGATGTATTAATTTTAGTTAGAGTAAGATTTCCATCTCCAACAAATGTTTCCAAACTAGGTTCAAAAGAAGATTCTTAATCCCCATACACTTGGTAATTAATATGCCTAAAGGATATTCTTGACATTCTCTATTCTGTAGACTTCAAAGAGAGGGTCAGCTTGTTAAAATTAAGAATTAAAAAATAAGTAAGATTGATAGATGAGTATCTATTTTAAAAATGGACCAAACGATGTCATGTGATTTACAATTTTTGCTCCTGAGGGTGTTGAGACTGAAAGAAAGAACACAAAGTATACATAGTATTAACTCCTCCTGTTATGTGTCAGGGAGAGAAGACAGATTATCTCTAATGGATTCAAAAAATTCTTTGTTAAAGTCTGTGGTCAAACATTTCTCAATGCGTAAAAAGAACTGGATACTTGCTTAATAATGTCATCATCACTATAAAGAAATAGAATTCAATGCTGAGAGTGAACAGTTTGTTTGAGAAGCTTGTTGTTAGATGTCAACCCAATGTACCATAGGAGGGAACACTTCAATTTTGCACCATTCCCACAACAGTGGCTCTCTTTGTTGTAGCAACAACAAAGACAATTAATTCATCTCATGGAAGGTCCTACTCTTTTTCACTGAGCTCACCAACTACAATATCCTTCTCCAGGGACTGGCCCCTTCTAATAATGACATGTCCAAAGTTTGAGAGGTCAAGTCTCACCATTTTCTCTTCTAAGGAGACTCTTACTGTGCTTTTTCTGAGATACATTTTTTGGTTTGTTCTTCTGGCAGTCCAAATAACATTCAAAATTCTCTGACAGCACCATAATTAAAAGTCAACAATTCTTCAGATTTCACAGAGAGTGTGAAAATACCATGATTTGTGTCAGACATACTTTAGTTTTGCTTTTTAATACTTTAAAGTATTTCATTGCACTCTAAATAGTGCAATATATTATTTAATTTTTTGACTGCTATTTCCCTGGACGTTGATTGTGGATCCAGGCAAAATGAAATTCTTGACAACTTCAATCATTCCTCCATTTATCATGATGTTTTTTATTGGGTCAGTTGTGAGACATTTTGCTTTATGTTGAAGACTGTAGTCGCTGATCTTCCTCCATAAGGGTTTAAAGTCTTAACATTCAGCAAACAAAGATGGGTCATCTACATATTGAAGGTTGCTAATGAGCTTTCCTTTAATCTTGATGTCTATTCTTCACACAAACAACTTTCTCAGGTTATTTGCTCAGCATATAGATTGAATAAGTATGGTAGTAGCCTACTTTTCCTGATTTGAAACCATATAGTATCCCCTTCTACTTAGAAGGCTATTCCTTGATCTATGAACAGGTTCCACATAAAAAATTTCTGGAAAACCCTAAGATAATTTTGTTGACAATGGGAGAACAAACCCATAGATACATAAAAATTAAAAGGTTGCTGGTATCACTAAGGGTCAGACTGAGACTAGAATGGTAGGTCCGTAGTAGTTCCAGTACACATGGTGATAGAATTTTCCTAGTTGTCTCAGTGATCCCCATGCAAGAGAAAAGGAAAATGGACAGTGGGATTTATCAAAAATTAAAGAATAGCCATGACAAAATTACTTACTACATAACTGTTAAGGAATTAGATATCACTAAGGATGTTGCTAGGGTAGCCCTGGCAGTGTAGTGATTCTGCATGGAACTGCAGAGCATCAAGGGCAGCAGTTTGACACTCACAGCAGCTCTGAGGCAGAAAGATGTGGCTTTCAACTCCCCTAAACAGTTAGTCTTGGAAACATACTGGGGCAGTTCTCCTCTGCCCGAAGGGGTCATTATAAGTCAGCATCAGCAACTTGCTGTCAGTGACAGGGACAGACCAAGATTGGGATTGGAGTCCTGCTGGTGTAATGGGTTATGCGTTGCGTTGCTAATTCCAAGGTCAATAGTTCAAAACCACCGGAAGTGCTGGGGGAGAAAGAGGAGACTCTCTATTCCCATTCAGTCTTGGAAACCCACTGGGGCAGTGCTATCCTGCTTTCTCGGGTCACTAGTCACCGTGAGTTGGAATCCATTCAGTGGCAATAAATTTGGTTTGAGTTTGGTTGTTGGTTTGTTTCTGTTTTGAATTTGGTGACATAAGAGAATGGCAGGACATAAGGGAGGAGGGAGAACTTAAAGACGTGTTCTTTAAGTCCTCACTAAAGGTGCTAAGAGATCAACCTGTTTGACAGTGAGGTGTGAATGGGTTTGAACATCACAGGCAGGCAGATACAGGAAACTGGAGAGTCGGTAATAATTTGAAAGAAATAATGAGGTATCCAGTAAAGGTCACAGTGCTCGAACTTTAGAATAAGACTTTAGAAGTCCATGTAAGGTAACTTTCTGGCCAGTGGCAGTCCACTGGGAGAATCAAGTTACAGTCTGAGCATAAGATAATAAGACACTCTCTAGAGATGCTAAAAGTTTGAGAAAGTTTGTTGGCAGGAAAAGACAAGCTCCAAAGAAATCATGAAAATGCTGGAAAAGGCAGAAAGAGGGAAGGAAAGGGAGAGAAATAAAAGTGCGCATGGATATTCCTAGAGGAGCCATACTGACCAAAGGGCATGGTTGCCAAGGAGCACTATAATCTAATGCCCGCAGAGCTGATTGCTTCTCGATTCCCAAAGGCAATGTTGGAATAACTTGCTTTAGAAAGTGATTGCATTTGTGAAGGTTCCAAAGCTGGGAAAAATATAATGCCTCCGAAAAGCCCCTTCCCCAGATGTGTAGGATTAGGGTTTTCTTTGAGCAAATGCTCAGCTTGTGGTGGAAGCCCCAATGTCTCCAGTGTTTAGAGGGCACAGACCTCTGAGTGACACCGATTGCCGCTTGAATTGGTCTGGTAAGCTGCCATGCTCATCTAGCTATGCAGTGATCGAACATGTCATTGTTTGATCTAATTGTTTGCCAGGTTCAAACTCCATTCTGAGGGGGCCAGAGTTTGCTTTTTATGCCACTCAGTCTCTGTAGCAAGCAGACTCTCAGAAGCAATTCTAGCTATTTTAAGCTCTTTATAGACAGTAAGTTAATGTTTGCAAAAGCAATAAATTTCATAAGCAGACACTCCATTTATAATGTTAGTCACTAATATGACCAAAATAGTTTATTATGTGACAGTTTCAGATATATTCTAGAGCCAAAATATGAAATGCTGTGCAGTGTGGGGGACATGGGGAAAGGAAGGATTGAGATCCGCAAGGTGGGATTTAGTAAGGATTTGTGGAGGAGGGGAGATTTGAGCTGGCCCTCAAATTGATGGTTGCATTCCCCCCCCCCCAAAAAAAAAAGCCTCCTCTCCAGATTCTCAAGTATACCTTCACAATCAGCATTTCTCCGAAGGTGAGGCCATCCTGGCTGGAAAAGCGAAGCAGCGTGCAGAACTAGGTTGCTACGCTAAATAAAACTGAGTGGCCTGGCAGACTAGCGTCTACCTACCTAGGGCTGAGTTATCCAACAAGTACCGTTCGCACCAACTTATTTGTGTCTTCTTACAACTCAGTAGTGAAAATTTCCCCATTCCCCCCACCCCCCAACACCACCACATCAAAGTTTTCACTTCTAGGTATAGCTGGTAACTGCCTCTCTAACCTCACAGCACAGCTCTATACAAACAAAGTCTGTTTTCAATTTTGCCACCCCTAACAGGGACAGACTGCCCAGAAGGTAAGGTCAGCAAGGGTGTCTGTTTACTTATTTACTAATAAGTTGTGAGCAGTATCACATGTTGATTCCTACAGAATAGTAAATAAGTACACATAAATCCATGCTTACCATTCTTCTGGGGCAATCTGTCCCCACCCCACCCCCCACCATACAGGCAGTTGGCTTCCTTTGGCAAAAAAAAAAAAACTCCTAGCCACCACCACCACAGAGTTCTTTCCAAGCCTGTGGTCACCATGCTTATCAGGCCAGACCTCTTCCAGCTGGATCTCACTCTTTCACGTTGCTCTTTTCCTCTAGCGGTTTCCATTTCTGGCATCTGTTAGGGAATTTTTTAGGTGAAGGTAGCCAAGCCCCTTCTCTCTGGACAGACAGGACAAAAAGAGTGTATTCCCATATCGTAAACCCATATGGTGGGTAACAGTGAGGTGTGTGTCTCTCAACCTTCTGTAAGTGTTTGGGAATGAAGGACAGGCTAGATGGACCATATAAGACAGGTAGAAACACAGCGTTCTGTTGGAAGCAAAAAAAGACTGTGAGGTTCCCAACCTGCAGCTGAAGGGCTCCCTGGGTGTGGAGTTAAGGATCTTCTTGTGGCTCTTTATGCAGCTTTCTTTGTTTTGTGGGGCTTGAGCTTCTTGGGGCTCTATTTCAAGCCTCTCATATTCTAAAGCTTTTATCAGCCATGGCTGCAATATGTACAGTGCTAGAAACCTACCACCCCTTCCACATTAACAAGAAAACACTGACACCTTCACCCAAACGTGTGGTGCACAGCTCTGGGAGTGCACCTCCAACCCTAGGAGCCAGCGGATTTCTGGAAAACTAAAGGGGAAGAAAATCCCGAGACCAGTTCTCTCTATTGTCCCTTCTCATGCCTTTGCCCTCACTTCCCACCCACAACCCCTCCTACTCCCCAAGGGGTAGTAATTTGGAGCCAAAATCCACTTTGTCAACACAAGAACAGCCCTGCCTTCTCTTGCTCCACACACCATGTGACCCTGGAGAAGGGCCAAGGCATATTTCATCTGGCATCAGCAACAAAGGTCATCATGACCCAAGACTTCCTGCTTTCCCAGGCCTGGCAATACCTGCCAAAGCCAGCCATGGTGGGGGTGAGAGAGCACCACTCTGGAGGAGCTGACCTGAGGGTGGTGTCTGCCCCCCTGCCTGCCAGCAGACAGCAACACTGGTTTTCCGCTGCTGGCCATTCATCGGACTTGGCCACCTATACTCCTGCCCTGGGACCAAGTCATTGAACTTGAATCAGAGGAGCCATGGCTCCGCCTGCAGGCTAAATCCATTCTGGTTGGCATGCACAGCATGGGCAGCAGCTGGGATCTGCCAGCTCCCGAGGGACTCTCATCATCCATCTGTCCTGCCTGCTGGGCACTGCAGTGGAACCAGGACTCGGGACTCACAGGGATTGGTGTTCCTTTATGCTTCCCTGTATAGGGAAAGAAATACCATTAGCTTGGCCAGAGACTTCATGTTGAATTTGCTCAGGGTTGAAGATGAGGGAGGGGAAACTCTATGGTTGGGAATAGTATGTCAGTATCAATTTGTTGGGTTCCCTGTCATGCAAGATGCAAAATGTTTTAGGAACGGGAAAAGATCATAACTGACCCAGACCAGTGGCTCTCGTTACGCTGTGGGGCAGAGAACTTGAAGTGACTGATAAAACTTTCTGTCTAGGAAAAGCTCCACAGGACCCAGGGTTTTACCCATAATTTCAGGAAGTTCCTCTGCCTCCACGTTGTCCCACCTTCCTCCAAACCCTCTGCCTTTGTCCTCTCCTTTTGCAACAAGGGACATGGAGACTCACCAGAGGATGTTGACTCACAAAGATGAAGGCTCTTTGTGGTCCTAGTCAACACCATCTTCAATGTTACCCTAAATCCTACCCTACCCTAAATCCTCTAAAATAGAGCCCTGGTGTGGCAGTGGGTTAAGTATTGACCTGGCAATCACAAGTTATGTGGTTCAAACTCATTGGCTATATCACAGGTGAAAGAGGAGATGGCCGGTCACTCCTGTGAAGATTTACAATCTCTGAAACCCTACAGAGATATTCTACTCGGTCTTAGAAGGTGGCCAACACTTAGAATCAGTTCAATGGCAGTGACTTTATTTTGGAGGGCTTATTGAGTCGTATTAGCCCTCTTTTTCTTATTTTCTTTTCCTTCATATGCTTTCTTCCTGTTTCCTCTCCTTTGCCCTCATATTCTTTCTTTTCAAATCTTGAATTCTTCTGTTTTTTCCCTCATCCTGTCCTCTTGTTTCTTCCTGTGCTACGCCATAGACACCCATTCAGTTGGCCAGTTCTGTGGTGCTCTAGAAAAGGTTACTGGCCCCCTCTGTGCACAAATCAAGGACAAAATGCAATGGCTGAAATGAGTGAAATCAGAGAGAAAACGCTGCCTTCTTTCCAAAGATCTTTAGTTGAGTTCTCAAAATCTGTCATTTAGATCTAGAACAAATGGGTCTTATTACCTATACCAAATGCATAAAAGAAGAGAAACAAATAAATCCTGTAATTCAGTAGTTCTTGAAACAGTCCAAGGACGTGATCTGTCAAGAAGTGTTCCAGAGGTCAAAGTAAGTTTCAGAAGAGGGCTGGGATGTTATTGTCTCAAGTTTTCTCTCTTTTCCTTTCCTTTCTTTTCTGTCCTACCCTTTCACTCTTGGCTCTTCTCTTTTATCCTTGCTTCCATTTGCACTGTGCTGTTCTTCTGGTTCAAAACAGCAGTGGGAAAAACTCCTGAGGTCAACATCCTTCAACAGGGAAATCAAATTAGACCCATGGTCATATGTCCTGCCACCATTAACTACTTGGAAAGAAAATGGAAGGGAGGGAGGGAGGAAGAAAGGAAGGAAGAAAGGAAAAATGAAAAAGGTTGTTGAACTTAACAATAACCTAATAGGATAGCTAAAATCCTTGCTATTAAATTTAGAAATTTGAGCATATATTGCTTAATGTTTTGAGACCAAAAAAATAGAAATGTACACAGTGCATTTCTTCCACACATGAGTGGTGCACATTTCCTCATGAAAATGTGGGAGGTTTTTGAGATGCAAGGTCCATTCTTTTTTTTAATGGAACACCATCCTTTCTTACTTTAAGGAATGCTGACACACAAAACCTAGTTATGTAAGCCAGAATATTTGGCAGACACTGCCTCCGTAATGAACAAAGTGATACTGTCACTCGAGGGCTAAATGGATGACATCATCTGCCAGTCATAAAATGTAAGCCTTCGATCACAATTTAGAATTTTGGCGATATGGCTGTGTACCAAAATGAACTTAAACAGCTTCAAATTACTGAACATTTTCAGATTAGGTCAGGGGTAATAGTAAAAAAAAAATCGACTATCTGAATTTTGGAATGATGGGTGCCAACACTTAAAAGTTACTAAACAAATGTTTTCCAAATGAAAATATCAATCACACATGTTAAATAGATGAATGGTTTTTAATATAAACAGCTAAAATCATTCATTAGTATGGTTACAGATTCTACAGTGGGACTAAACTTTAAACAACTATCACTTGTGGAGTTTTGGGGTAGTAAGAAAAAATATCTATAATTATTAGAAAATATTAAAACATACCACTCTCCTCCACATATATTTGTAGGAAGCTGAGTTCTCTTTTTGTACCTCAAAACAATATATTATAGCAGACTGAATTCAGACTATAAATAAATGTGCAATGTGAACCAATACCACTTGTTTCTTTTTTAAAATTGTAAATTCCTACTTATTTCATTTCTCACTTCTAAGTCTTAATAAATGTTAGCAAACAATATCAAAATAAGTAACAGTTCTCTGTGGTTCTCAATATTAGAATGCAACAGCATCCTGAGATGAAAGTGTCTGGCTGCCTTTTCTGTACACTCTTCTAGGAAGCAGAGTTCAACCAAAGCAACTCCCATTTACCATGTGTCATAAGTACTACGCTCAGTGGAAGGCACTAGTCAAAGATTAGGAAAGGTAACCATGGTGGGAAGATAAGATCATTCACTCTGAAGCACAGAAGTGTCACAATGTTTTCAAAGATTTACTTGGGATGAATCAGAGAGGTAGAGAGAGGAGGGGACAATTAGAAAGCACAAATAGAATCTAAGCAATCAGAAAACAAAAACTGAAATATGAGTAAGTGGAAAGGAAATGAAAACAGGTAAATGGACGTAATATAGAATGAAGAACTATCGTTTCTTTAGGTGAGACCTGAGAGTGTGCAAAAACTCATGGTAGAGGCCTCTTCTCCTCAGCGTGCTTCGTAACTGTTGACTTCATTGACTTAATGTAGAATGGGAGGTCATACAGGACTTAGTTTTATGGTATCATAGACATGCCTCACAGTGTGTATGTGGAACTTTTGTGGATACAATTGATAGAGGCAAAGACAAGTGAGATAACTCTCGAACAGAGATCATATTTTGTCCTAACCAAATTCCTCTCTCTCCTGGATTCAAGATTTCCCACAATAAATATTCTTATTTAGTCAGGCCGTGATTGAATTCTTCTATCTTCAGAGGGAAGAACACTGAATGAAGAGTGTAGAGACAGACAAGTCTTGAGAAAAGTTATTCTCTAAGCACCACTCAAACCATCCACATCCAGTGTAGAACAATGGCGATTCAGAGGTGAGAGAAGCACCACTCTGGCTCCAACAGTCTCGCACACCTGCCAATAATCTCAAGGACATGGAGCGATAAGAAGAGAGCATCTGATCAGACTTTAGAGAGCATAGTACTACCCTAAGTACAGAGAAGAGCTCCATCTACAGGAGAGTGAAGGGATTCCAGAAGAGAGAGAGAAGGTGGGAGTGATTCAAGAGAGTTTTAAAAAGTGAAGACTGAATAAATACAGATTGCTAATTCATAAACTCAAAGATTCCTGACTATGTAATACCAGTACTTCTCTCTGGATTCCCAATAACCAGCACAGTATTGGTCACAGCAAAGACAACCCATAAACATCTGATTAGCTACACTGACTGATGCAAGGCTAAAGAAGAGCGATGTTACTAAGATCTAGTTTTGAATATATTGTTGTAGAAGTCAACTTCTCATTTATGTCAAAACATAATGATACAGACCCATGCCATCTCTGTGATATTGAGCATGTTCAAGCTGATTGTTTAGACTACTGTTTCAGTCTTATCTATTATGGTCTGTTTTCTCTCCACTTCCCTACCACTGCCATTAGATATCTTGTCTGATACTGATCCCCAAATCTGCCTCTACAGGCAGTCTCTCCTGTACTGACAAACAAGAGGTAATGGGCATCCTGTTTCATTGCAGAGAATGAGGTACTCAGGGCAATCGAGAGACAGGAATCCCCAAAGAGCAGGGTCCTTTTTCATCTTTCTGTGGCCTCTCTCATGTCCCTGTCTCAAGGAGTAGGGACCAAAAACCTCGCATTAGTACCCTCGTCATGAGCTAAACTATCAGTAATGCAGACTACAATCAATAGCCATGACACAAGACTGATATGATGCCCTGGGATTGTCTGTGAAACTGTTACCAATCATTTCCAGAGGTCATGTCTCATGCTGCTACAGGATGGATGAATCTGCCCTGTCTTGACTGGAGCAAGGAGGACGGTTTTGGTGATGGATGGCAGAGCAAGGGAATTATCCTCCCCTAAGGAAGAAGTATTATGTAATTCTCTTACCTCTCTCAACAGTACTGACAGGCACAGGTTTTCAGCACTACCCGTCATCCCTAAAAATGCCCAAACTTAAAACACTTTCTCATAGTTGGATTGGCTGCCAATAAAGGTAACATGACATGAAAATTAATTACACCTGGCTGAACTTTAGTGCCATACCTCACAGAACTGCATTAGTCAGAACAAATGACACAAACTTAAAATGCAAGCAGGAGTCTGTGAGGAGGTGGAAGGATTTCAGCAGGATAAATTCCAAGTCTCTCCAGCAAGTTGTACTCTAAGCTCAAGGACTTGAAGCAATCTGGTAAACCTAGGACTTTCTAAGGGCCATTTAAATGGTATAAATCCCCAAGTATGTTTTAATACATCCTTTACAAAAGTGGAAGGTGGGAAGGAGTTGTGAAATGAGGAAGAGGAGGGGACAGTTATAGAGATTTGAAGTTTGAGTGGACATAAATGGGCTAATTTTATCTTTATAAAAGAAGAGTGATTCTTTTACATTTATCTCTGTCTAGAAAAATCTGGGTGCCTACATGGCACAAACTTTTCAATGGTTAGTTACTAACAAAAAGGTCGGTAGTTTGGGTACTCCCAGATTCCCAGTAACTAGCACAGTATCTGTCCTTGCACAGACATTCCATAAATGTCTGACAAAGTACACCGAGGCAAAGGTGAGGATGAGATATGTTGCTAAGACCTCATTTTAAATATACTAGTATAGAAACCATCTCCTAAAGATATTTACTTGTGATTTATTGACTGTGTAAGAACACTCGACTCTAGGAGTCATTTAAAAAACTATTTGTGCTCTATGTTCTTCTAGGATTTATGAAGGGGTCCGGGGGGGAGGACATTAAGAAGTGAGGATGGGGTTGTGTAAAAGAGAGACTATGTCAAGGAGTCCAAGAAGAAAAGGGATGTTTGGAAATTGATTGTACAGTACTACTTAATGTGATTGAATTATGGAATGGTATGATATATGTATTAACTCCAAATTTTAAATGTTGTAAAATAAAAAAATGATAGTTAGCCTTGAGAAGAACAGGAATTCCAGAACATTTTATTGTGCTCATATGGAACCTGTATCTATACCTAGAGGCAAGCATTTGATCAGAAAAAGGGAATTATTCATTATCTAAAATAAAAAAGCTGTGTGTTTTCATCCTCTTGCCATACTTTTTCAAACTCTATGCTGAGCAAATCACCAGATAAACTGGCTTATATGAAGAAGAATGTGGCATCAAGATTGGAAGAAGGCTTATTAACAGCCTAAGCTATGTAGACAACACAACCTTGCTTGTGAAGTGAAGAAGACTTGAAGCACTTGCTGATGAAGATCAAAGATTGCAACCTTCAGTATAAATCACAAATCAATGTAAAGAAAACCCTATCTCTCTAATTAGACTAATAGGTAACATGGTGATAAATAGAGAAGAGATGGATGTTGTCACGGAGTTCGCTTGGCTCCACCATCAATGTTCATAGACACAGCAGTCAAAGAGCAAAAGAAACATTGCACTGCTGCATGAGACCACTTCACAGTGTTTACAAGCAAGAATGTTACTTTGCAGACTATGCTATGTCTGACCAAGCCAAGGCATTTCCCATTGTCTGACACGAATGCGAAAGTTGGACACTGAACAAGGAAAACCAAAGGAGAATGTCAACGTTGGTGGTGGTGGTGCTGGAGAAAGGGCCATGGACTCACAAAAGAACAAGCCAATCTGTCTTAGATGAAGTACAGCCAGAAGGCTCCTGAGAGGCAATGGTGACAAGACTTGGTCTCATCTACTTTGGGCATGTTGTCAGGAGAGACCAGTCCCTGGGGAAAAAAACATCGTTCTTGGTAAAGTTGAAGAGCAGTGACAAAGAGGAAGCCCCTTGACAAGAGGACTTGACCCAGTAGCTTCCACAAGGCACTCAAATCTGAGCATAATTGTGAGGGTGGAATAGGACTGGACAGTGTTTCATTCTATTGTACACCAGGTCTCTATAGGTTGGAACTAACTTGAAAACACCTAGCAACTACCACACAGGTGCCTTGATAATGAAGCCTGGTGAAGAACTCCTAAAAAAATGAGCCATGGCAATCTTTTGGAGCTCTCTTCTTGTCTGACACACAGGGGATTACCACGAGTCCACAGTGACTTCAAAATCAAGGTAGACTGTCTCCTCTCCAGAAGCATTTCCTGGACTTCCACTTAGCCAGTTGTGTATAGCTTGATCTCCACTGACGTCATCCTATACACATTACCTAAGTAGATTACGGCACATACAAGGAGTCTTCAAAATGCTCATGGAAAAGCTCTGCAGTCTTTTCATTCTCCCACAAACATTATGAGGCACCTTCATGCAATGTATTATGGCATCATAGCTCTAAACCTGTCTCCTCATAGGATCCCAATGTCCCAGAACTGAGAAACTTGACTGAATGACCTTGGTGTTCTGGGGCCCTGTCCAAGGACTAAGCCCATGAGAGAAGTTCACCGTGTTCAGGGATGTATTTTGAGTAAAGCTCAAATGACTAGCTGAAGAATTCATAATTGATTTAAGGTGGTGTAGGATTTAAATTAGCTCTCAAATGGTCACTGGGTACATTCTGAATGTACTTTCTGTTAAGTTGCTTCCTTTGCCCAGAATAACACAATCTGATCCTCGTTAAGGATAATTAGGAAGCTCGCTAACGGCATGGTTAATATACAGTAATTCTAAAGAAACAGATTTTGAGGAAAAAAGATAGAAAATCACAATCATGCTTCCTTTTCCAAACAAATGTATTTTAAAACAAGGAAAACATTTTTTGGGGGGAGGGCGCATCACTGCTCCCTGGTGGGAGCAGGAGTGGGAGGCCCAGCCTTGCTCCTGGAGAGCTGCTGCTGGATTTGAGTGGCCAACCCTGTGGGCTGTAGTCCTGCACACAACCACTACGCCACTGGGGCTCAGCCTGAAAAACATTTTTAAGAGTATGAATATCATACATCTTTTCTTCAAACCCATAATATCAGAAATTCACATCCTGAGCCCCAAACACTCATGTTTCCGCCTACCTTTCAATTATCCATTCAAATACTGAAAATTAAAAGGAAAATCTTTGATAAGAAAGAACACATTAAATTGCAAATTCCTATCAGTCAGGTTCCAAAATTTAAATGGCTTCCTCTTTTGATGTCTCAATAAGTATTACCAATAAAATCTTCATAAACCCACAAAATTAAGAAGATTTTATTCCACTCACAGAAACAATCCATACAACATAGGACAAGATGACTCTGCACTAAACTTATGAAAACCTGCCTTTCTGGAAGCCAAAATTAACATTCATCAAGTTCTCCTGAGTAAGGTCACTATAGCCATACAGGACTCTCTCGGAATGTTGAAGGCTGATCAATTAATCTTCTTGTTTGCAGATATTTGAAAAAATTTAATGAAGGTCAAAAAATAAAATCCAAGCAAATTGTGGTGAAATTACCCAATGTACAAGTTTTGCCTTTGCTCATTTTCTCATTTCCTTTTCTCTGTTTCATCTTTATCCTTTCTTCCCAGCTTCTACTTTTTATTTAGTCTTCTTACTTTTCCCTATCTTTCTTTACTCTGTGTCTACTCTTTTCCCATTAGAAGTGTTCAGGTTTTGCATATTATGCAATTATCCTGGAATATTTGAGCTTTTTATCCAAATACCTGTCAGTCTCTCGCATATCTTATTGAAGGAATTGCATATCCACATTTTTTTGAAATCTTATCACTCCTGATACTTATTAATATGACCTCATTTGCAAATAAAAATATTAAAGATGCTATCAGTTAACATGAAATCTGAGTATTTTAGAATACTACGGGTCCTAACCCAAGCTATGTGGTACTCACAGGAAAAAAAGAGGAGCATTAATGGCAAACATGGGCAAAAATATTTGGAGCATTCATTTGTACCTTTAGAATGATTAAAGATAATACTGAATCCGTTAAAAGGAAATATCTAGAGACTTGGTATTCAAAGAGTGGTCAGCAGAGAGGCAGTATTATCATAATCGTCATCACCCGAGAGCTTGCTGAAAATGCAGAATTTCAGGCATCACCCCCGAAAGAATAAAACAGAATATGCATTTTTAAAAGCTGCCCAGAAGATGTGTATGCTCATTGTTAGCAGCAAAGTGCTGGCCTAGAAGGCTCAGCATTTGTATATACTTGTTCTTTTAAAATAGTTATTGATGAGCTGAAAAGCAGAAAATGGTGCAGCTGAATTGAAATAGAGACCCTGTTGAGGTGGCTCTCATTTGTTCTCCATGTGAGTGCTCCTTATTAAAATCTGACCTCTACGTTTAAAAAAAAAAAAAAGTCATTACCATTACCAAGTCCTTCCATCTCATAGTGGCTCTGTAAAAACAAGAGTAGAAGCTCCCATGTGGGTTTCTGTGGTAGTTTCATAACTTGGTGTCAATTTGAGGATTCAGAGAAAAGGGGTGGAGTCTACGTTGTCAATCAGGTCACAACCCAAGAGACCTCTGTGTGGCCATGGCCCTCTCCTGAGGATTCTTGGAACTCATGTATTCCTCCCTGGAGGCAAAGACACATTCTCTTTCTCTGTTCACTTCCTATGAGACATCCCTGTGGAGAAGACACCTGGAGAGAGACAGGTGGAGCCAGACTTCTGAAGTCAGACTCCTGACAACACCGAGATGCTTACAACCCCAACCACTGACCTGTGAACTTCCTGAATTTGGTATCATTGCATGTGTTTTGTGAGTCTCAAGAGCACTTTACAGATGGGTTTCAGATATAGGGCTAATATGAGACTTAGGGAGTTGACCTAGACTGGGATAGAATGCTTTCTTAATATTCAACTGTTCTTATATATAAACCTTTTTGTTATACACATATGCATGTTTAGGAATTTGTTTCCAAGACGGTAACTTTTGATCAGACTAGAAAGCCTCATGTTTCTACTGGAAGAGAGCCCAGGACAGACTCCACCAGACCACCAGAGCACCTCTGAACAAAATCTAATAATTTAAAAATGAAGAAAATTTTTCTATATATTTCTATTGATTGTATTAATTGTCAGTCAATTTGGAGAAGAAAATAAAGACATAATTAGAATTGAAAAGATACAGAAAATGTTACTTTCCTCAGTCCTTCTAGGGGAATAAATAAATAATTGTACAACAAAGAAAATGAATCAAAAAATAAATAAATAAATATTTGAAAAATAAACCAAAGGAAAAATAGCATGAGGAGCACTAAATCCAGAAGTGAATAACAAAATGAGAAACTAGAAATAACTATGTAAATTACCAAATTCAGAAATGACTAATGAGATTAGAAACCTACATTAGGTTGAAATAATTACTGATAGATAATTCAAATCCCAGAAAAGGGAACATGGCAGAAGTAAGACAAGAAAAACTACTAAGGTTCTATTTTGTTTAGGGGAGGACAAAGATATTTTGTAATGACAGGCCATAATACCAAAATGTACTCAAATATACACTTCATAAAGGATGACGTTAAATACTTCCATTTTTATTAAATTCTAAAATGGCAAAATAAATCTTGTGTTGAAGTGAAATTACTTAAGTGTTGGTCTTCCATCTATGTCTTTGTAACTCTCGCCGAAAGATTGGTAGATAGAATGCGGATAGGGTGCATGAAACACTGATGAGGGGATTAGCCTGGGTATATCTAAGAAATAGAGAGGATCCCTTGACCTTCAAGAAGAAAAGGGGAGCCACCACTGGGGCACATGTCAGGTCCCTGTCTGAAGTGGTGGAGGCAGTAGAGGCACCAGAGACCACAGGACCAAAATCATGAGTCAGGGCAGAGAAGCAAAGTTGTGACCATGAGACAGAAGATCTGGCTTCCTGGCCCACTAAGACAAAGTCCAAGGGAACATGTGGCTGAGAGGGCGTTCCTACCAGCAAAGCTGAGAAGAGATGCTGCAGACAAGAAAATGTAATTCTTACCTTTTGTGCCCTGTTAATGTCTCTAATAGGCCTTCACAGTCCTGAATATTTTCTGTGAGCACTGTGTGTTATTGGTAACAGATTATCAAACCCAAAGAAGCACAGTGGTAGGGGATACATGGTAAGTGTCACAACAGAATAAAGAAGGAGGCAACCTTTGAGTGGAATAAGGCTACATTCTCCTTCTCCCTATTGAAGCAGAAGAGGTTTGTTGTAGCCCCCCATACCATTTCTCTGAATACATCATGACAGAAAGCAGATCACTGACTGTGCCTGGAGAGGATGGGGGAAAATGAAAATTTGATTCGGGACCAGGAGAGGAAAGAAGATAGCCCAAGGCATTTTGCAGGGAATGAACAGTTCTCTCGATTGTTGTGGTGATGATTAACTGTGTGTACAAATACGTCAGAATTCATCAAGATGCATGCTTAAGATGACACCTTGTTGTGTGTCAATTTAAACATCAACAAAGTTAATTTTAAAGCTGCATATGCCATATATATGTATGTATATCTATCAGAAAAATAAAAATTAGATGTGTTGGATCTAAAACATAAAATAAGCTAGTGGGGCAGAGAGAAGCTTGACTAACTGAACAGAAAACAAGCCCATTGACATGGAGTCCATTCTGACTTAAAGTGACCCTTTAGGACTGGGTCCCGGGGTTTCACAGACTTTGTGGGAGTAGAATGTTGTTTTTGTTAAGTGCAGTACAGGCAGTGTGACTCACTGTGACCTTATGTACAACAGATTCAAAAGAAAATTAGATCAGCATCCAGCTGTTGGAACCGAATTACCACAGGTAGTATTACATGGCTTAAAATCAAGAGCAAATACTCTGCGAAGCTGCACGCTATGAAGAAGAATGTGGCATCAGGATTGCAAGAAAGCATCAGGGCTGCATTAACAACCTGCCATATACAAATGACACAACCTTGCTTGCTAAAAATGTGGAGAACTTGGGGTGCTTGCCGATGAAAATCAAGGATTGCAGCCTTCAGTATGGATTATAACTTACTATAAAGAAACCCCAGAGCCTCATAATTTGACCGATTGGTAGCATGGTGATAAATGGAGGAAACTTGCAGCTGTCAAGGACTTTGTCTTGCTTGGATCCACAATCAATGCTCATGGAAACCGCAGTCAAGAGATCAAAGCAAACACAGCATTGGGTAAATTTGCTGCACAAGACCTCATTAAAATGTTTCAAACAAAAGATGCTACCTTTGAGGACAAAAATTGCATCTTATCCAAGCCAAGCTAATGTCAATATCCTCCTCTGTATGTGGAAGTTAGATATTGAGTAAGAAAAAACAAAGAAGAATGTGTTCACTTGAATTATGGTGCAGGAAAGGATGTTGCAAGTGCCATGTTGTATTCAAACAAGCAGTCACCTAAGTAAGGTATCAACTAAGTCCACATGGAATAAGCACATCAGCTTGTGTAATCCAAAGATGACAATAGCAAAATCCAATTATGGTGAAGAGGAAGTATCGGAGAAGGATGAAGATGACAATGGGAACCCAAAACCCATCTGCAGAGGATCTGATCATACTGGGCCTCTGGCAGATCCCCTCTAGCCACAGGTGAGGTATTTGAACAGCTTTACTATCAGATAGATACTATTGGAAACTTGATTATGATGAATAAAATCATGGTGTAATATGATATTTGGTCAGTTGACCTTTCTCTTGATTCAACCTGAATTGGCTTCATGCTCAAATATTTTTCATTTGTTCCATGAAAGAAATTTCTTGTCTAACTTTTTACATATTGTTAGTGTTTTTTTCTTCCCACTCTTTATTTAGATTGTTATCTTTATATTGTTGTTGTTGTTGTTGTTGTTTTCTCCATTCTGTTTCATTTTGTTTTTATAGTTTCTATTGATCTCCCAGTTTATGAAGCACAGAAGGAGTGTATGCAGAGAAAACTAAATGATGTGACGGTTTATCAGGAAGGTGCGTGTGAGGGCAATTGGGAAGCAATCAGTGGATGCAGGAGGAGGGAGGGCTTGGGGGCATTAGAGCTGATTGGGAGGATTTTTATAAGCAGTTTAACTATGGAAAAGCATATTGTGTGAATATTATACCAGAAGCTACTTTTAAAAAAAGAAGTGAAAATTGACCTAGGGTTCCATAGGTAAAGGAGGACAACTTTGTTTATAGGCATTGAATTTATATTCATGGTGGTGGAACCATTTGGAGAGGGATAAAAATAATGGCCGTCCACCATGAAGAGTATAATCGATGGCACTGTAGAAGTTGTTGAATTGGTGAATGTTTGTTGCATGTATTTTTAAAAATTGGGGGGAGTACATAAATAACCACGAATGGAGAGAAAAAGAAAATATTCTAAAATTGATTGTGAATTTTGTGGTGTAGACTGTATAAATCTTCTTCTTATGGTTGAACTACAGGATTGTATGATATGTGGACAAAGTGCCAATAAAACTGTTTTTAAAAGAAAGAAAGAACAAAACTGAGGCTATAAATCATTAAATAATTTTAATGAAATTAAAAAATGAAAGAAAATACCTTGGACAATCAAAACAACAGACAAATCTCTTTTCAAAGAATTACAGCTAGAGTGCTCCTTTCAAGCAGGAATAGTGAGACTTTGTCTCAGGTAATTTGGACGTGTTATGAGGAGAGAGCAGTCCCTGAAGAAAGACATCTTGCATGGGAAAGAACAGCAGCAGCAAAAAAGAGGAAGCCGTTCAACAAGTTGAATTGTTACAGTAGTTGTAACAATGGGCTGAAAAATAATAATTATGTTGATGAAGCAAGAATGGGCAGTACTTCATTCTGTTGTTCATAAGGCTTACAACAGCCATGAGCAAATATCAAATAGCCCACGAATATTAGTAATGTTTCAAGTGATCAATTTTTCAGAAGTAGTCCACTCATTCCTTCTTCCTAAGTCTTGCTGAGTCTAGACTCTTCCTGAAACCTCCCCACCACGAGTGCACTGCTAGCAGCAGGAGCAGAGTTCCCAGTATCACACAAGTTATCACAATGTGACAAAATAGCAGACAAGTGATGAATCAAAATGAAAGTTAACACTATTTAAGACTCTTTACATATACTAATTGATTTATCGTGATAAATAAATGAGATAAGCTGTGCAATAAATAAATGTGGTAAGCTCAATTGTAATTATTCCCCATTCAATTGATGATTGACTTTATGGAGGAAATTAAGGTAAGAGAATTTATGTAGCAGTGTCATATATTTAATGTAGCCATGATAGAATTCTGAGTCACATTATATAACATGCGACTGTGCCGTTTCTTGTAGCAAGAAGAAAACACAAAGTAAAATGGAAAGAACAATTGCAAATTTGTCATTGAATAAAACAGAAGGGGTTGTAATGGAGTCCTCCAGTACAAGTCAGAAACTGAAATTAGCCTAACTATGTGTTGTTTATAAAAGACACACTTATGGCAATGTGCTCCGGAGGAGCTGAGCATGTAAAAGCATCAACAAAATATACCTGGCAAGTGTGAAAAAAGAATGTTATGTTAACAAACAAAAAACAGACTTCAAGGTGGAAATACTTTAAAACATCACAGATGAATATTTTAAGTTGATAAAGGATGTAATTAGCTAAGAAAACAGCTGTCACTAACCACCTAGATATCTAATAGCACACATTCAAATCATGAAAAGAAAAAAGTTATGATAAAGCAAAACCTTACTGAAATATTATGTCTCTTAAATTAGACATACCATGTACTCTAAATTAAGAATCTGAATAATTCATCTTACAAAGTACATATTATTTTCAAACAGTTTGCCTCTCCACAAAATCTGACTTGCTTAGACCAAAAAAAATAGGCCAGTGAGGTCTTTAAGGCAAAACTAATATAGATCAGAATTACTGATCTTATTACAAGAAGACTAGAAATGAACAACAAAAGATACCTATATCTTCCAGAGTGATAATTTTATTTAAGAACAAATAAGAATAAATGACAGCAATTTAAGAACATTTTAAATAATTATTGTGATCAATGTCAATCTGAGTTGTACATGTCAAAATGTATGAAATGTAACCAACATAGAAAAGTAGCATTAAAAATAATCTGCATTTGATAACAAACTGGATATATTAAATTATAAAGTACATATAAAGAGAAGTACTATTGAAATTGATGAACAGAAAATAAATATTAATAAAACACAAAATGATAATTATAGTTCATGAATAATTTCAATAGCTATTTCAATGAAAAAACTAATAAAATAGATTTCTAACAAATCTTTTTTTTTGGGGGGAGGAGGGGGGCATCACTGCTCTCCGGTGGTGGAAGTAGGAGGCCTAGCCCCACTGCTGGAATTGAACCTCCGTCCCAGTGGGCCGCAGTCCTGCGCACAACCACTAAGCCACTGGGGCTCTGCCCTCTAACAAATCTTATAAAAAGAAACTAAAGAGTGAAGACATAGCCATATGAAAAAGAAAAAAATAGGGCTGAGCCCCGGTGGCGTAAGTGGTTGAGTGCGGGACTGCAGCCCGCGGGCTTGGCAGTTCAAACCCAGTGGCAGCTCTCAGGTGTGGCACTGGGTAGTGCCCATGACCACCAGAGGCAGTGATGGCCAAACAAAAAAGAGGAGAAAAAGAAAAAAGTAACTATTACTTATATGGAATGGACTTTGAAAAAATTGAAAATATGTATTTTATACACTTATCTGGTGCAGATCTAGACGAATTGATCATGTCCTTAGACAAATACAAATTATCAAAATGAACTCAAGCAGAGTCTTGAAATTTCTGAATAGCGAGAAAAAGAAGATAGTTTCAATAAAATAATCAGTGATCTTTCCATCAAGTCAATTGCACGTGATCTTAAGTCTGAGTTCTACAAACTCGCTCAGAAAGTACTCCGAATTCTTCTTCTTCATTTTTTAATGGACAGCTTCTATAAAGTCAGTAGATTTTTATTACAAATCATAGACTGGTGTTCCCCAAACAGAAAATGGTAAATCCATTGGACTTAAAAACACAGCTGGAAAAGAATCTTGTATAAAATGCCATAACTGAATGTTTTTCAGGTTCTATTTTAACTTTTACTGGCTTTTAGCTATCAGTGGGTGAGAGTAAGAAAATACGTTAGATCTGAGAAAGATTTCATTAATAAATTAATTCAATAATTAGAGATGAAGTGTTCATTTAAAAATTCAGAATGTTATCAACCAAATGGGAAAATTACTTAAGTATCAAAGTAAAAGTAGTGGCATTAACTTGCACTCATAACTTAAATGTAAACTTCCATTCAATAATTGAAAGGTTCTTTAAAGTCTCTTATTCCTTCTTCCTCCTCATATCACACATAAATCATACTCTCAGAATGTCAATTGGTAATCAAGTATGATTTTTAAGTATATAAATGGCCAGTTTCCTTAATGGGTTAAGTTCACTTTTAAATACCTCTAATAAGCTTGGAATTCGGAGAAGCAAGCCTTTTGCTGAAGTTAAGGTCAAGAAGAATAACCAAAATCTTCCTCTAGTAATACAAAATCATGGGGTCCTTACATTATGGCTCTGATTCATTATAACTATGTGGTATCATATACATATCATTTGAAGGACTCTTCCATATTTCCTTGGAATATTATTGCTCATATTCATTCCTTTTCCTATACTAGCAGTCAAATAAGAAAAAAGAGATTTCCATATTAAGAGAACTTCAGAAGCTATTATATGTTCTGTATGATAAGAAACTATAAATTTTTTTTTTAGGCATCACTGCCCTCATGTGGTGGGAGTAGGAGGTTCAGCCTTTGCTCCGTGGAGCTGGAATTGAACCTCCATCTCAGTGGGCTGCAGTCCCGCGCACAACCACTATGCCATGGGGGCTCAGCCCGAAACTATAAATTTTACAGCTTAAAAATTATAAATAAGTCCCAGTACCAAAATATAAGGGAATTAAAAATAAATATGAAGTAATTTTTACTGAGTATGAAGATTTAAAAATGTGATTCATCATCATTCCTGTTATTAATTTAGTCTGCAAAGATTTACTGAATATATATATTGTATGATAAACAAGGAGTGACATACAGACCTGTGGTTAGAGAGCCAACACTATTCTGCCCAAGCTCCTGATAAATGCCCTACCATGTGATAATTGCAAGTATTTAAAAGCTGCTCTCTTCTAGGTAAAATGCAAGAACCAAAATACAAATGTTTTTTATAGAACAGTTATTCCTATAAACCAAAGCTTGATAGAGTTCTTCTACAGCAAAAAAAATTTTAAATAATTTTATTGTGGGCTCTTACAGCTACTACAACATTTAGTACATCATTTGTATCAAGCACATTTGCACACATGCTGCCACATACATCTCCAAACATTTTCCACTTGAGCCCTTGGTACAAGCTCCTCTTTAAAAAAAAAAAAAGCTTCTCTTTCCCCTCCCCCCTTTTATTTTAATGAATCATTTTATTGGGGGCCCATACAACTCCC
>PVJH01021182.1:0-39198 GCA_004026705.1 Nesogale talazaci
CCCCGGAAGGCCACTTCTGTCCCATGGACGAAGCTAGCCTGCAGCTTTCTTTGCTGAGCAGCCGTTTTCTCACCCCTTTGACCTGTGGACCCCTCTGATTGGACCTTGTGCTAGTCCAGATAAACTAGAGAAACAAATTCCATAGACATGCGTATAGATATAAGGAAAGAGTTCCTATACAAGAGGAATGGGACATTGAGAAAGCATCCCAGCCTAGTACAGTTCAAAGTCCTAAGTCCGATATTAGCCCATATGCCTGATACCAGTCTATAAAGTCTCCTTCCGACTCATGAAGTCACACCAGTGGGTGCAGAGTCCCGGCGCTGGCAGGGGTCTCCCCAGGGCTCCTCACTTCCAGGGCTCAGGGTCCATCAACAGCATCCAGTGGTGGCAGAAGGTCTCCACGTGGCTTCTCCAGCTTCAGAGGTCTGGTTCCATCAGGGTAAGGCCGTGTGGCTTCTCCTTGGGCTCCTCCACCTCTTCGGATGCTGCCATCTTGTCTTGTCCATAGTTCGTTGTCTCTGAGACTGACTCCCAACAACAGGGGAGACAGCTTCTCATCTCCATGAGGGAAATACTGTGATATTTCCCAGAAGTCTCAGATGAAAGCCATGCCCACACGAAGGCCTCATTGGCTACTCAATGGCTATCTCCAGATTAACAGGCTAGACTCCATCCCTACGTCTCAATCATGAAATTAACATAAGCACATAACCGCCACAGACCTGTTGTCAAGACCGTTAAAATGAGGTTTCACACTGGTCAAGTGGAGGGGCGGCAAAGACCAGGAAGACCCTCCAGGAGAAAACGGTCACCGTTGTGGCCACCACAGGCTCAAGCCTCAGAACCATCTTGAGGGCAGGGCCCTCCATGGGCAGGACCATGTTTCTGCTGCGCGTGAGTCGGAATCGACTCAATGGACCGAAGAATATGAGCAGAGCAAACCCCCCCGCTGGACATTGGCCTTCAGAGATTGCTGGCGTGGTCTCCTGGTCACAGCCTCACGTCCACCACAGAAGAGCTGGGTCGAGGCTCCAGGGATCTGCTCTTTCCAGAGTTCCCAGGTATTTCTTGTGACCGGTCCCGGTTCAGCACCAGGACCTTAGGGCATGTGCCCAGAGGGCCTCTTTCCCTATCTGCTTCCTTTGCCTCGTGTCTGAGAGGTCTGGGCCCAAACGGGATATGAACGGCCTTTTATTGAGAATTTATGTAACTAGAGTGACTTAGGCGTTTCTGTCATAAATCAGTAAGTCCACCCTGCAGAGGAAATATGTCTTGGGATTCAGTTTACACCACAGCCTGGCATATATCCTGGAGCCTTCTGGAACCCGGCAACAGTGCACAGCAGTGTGCAACCTGTGCTGGGAGGGAGGGCTTGTGGGGAGACACTGTCAGTCCGCTTCCCTTTCTGTGTGAACTGGGAGTCAATGCACAAGACCTCTGAGCAATAAGAACTAAGAATCCCCCCTACCACTTCACCCCCCAACCCGCCCTGGGCCTGTGTAGCTGAAAAACTATGAGAGGGTGGTTATGGTTAGAACATCCAAAGCAAGGGCCAGGGGTGTCTTTTCGTATCCATTTATCATTTTTTTTAACATAGAAACCATTTTATTAGGATCCAATCCAGATATCGTGCAATTGAATAGTTCAGTCATGTCCAGAAGGGTTGTGCAATCGCTACTACCATCAGCTTTAGAACATTTTCATCTTTGAATTCCTCATCATTAGCATGTACCCAACCGGCCCTGCTGTCAGGAGTCCTGGATCCCGTTAGGGGCCTCTGAAAGAGAGGCTGCTCAGAATTCACCAAGACACGATTCTTACTGAATCGTCCAAGCCAGGTGACCTCAGAGGAGACCTATTCCATGACTGTCATGAAAGATGTGCTGGATTGTATTATGGAAAGGATTAGAGTCCTTATCCCCTGACATCTGGCTTGGCCCCGTGACTGGCTTTGGCCAGGAACCTGTTAGTAGAACTGATACAAACTCTTGGTTTTATTGAACCCCTAAGCTATTAGACCTTATTTGGCTATTACTCTTTCTCTTGTCAGAAGATCAGCCTGCCTCATAATAAAACTTATGAAGTGCGCTCCTTCAGCTTGGGTCCCAGGACATAGATGTAGAACAGAACGATGACAAAGAAGCCTTTGTTGCTACACGAAGCTGAGATTCTGGGGTCATGGTTACCATAGCATCACGCAGGCGGGCCTGCCTAGTACAGGGGGAAGTGTAAAAACAGAATAGCAGAGTGAAGCAAATGTTTTCAAAATGCAACCACTATCCTTTATTCATGAACCTAACCACTTGAATATTACATAGGCCTACAAGCAAATGTGTACAAATGGCCATCACACGTTAGGGTACTCTTCTTCTGAATTTCCTCTCCAGAGCAAGACCCCCTCCCTCTGCTATAGCAGGTCAGAGGGACGGAAGCCAGCTAAGCCCTGGGGCAAATGCCCAGCACAGAGCTGACTGTTGTTGGCCAGTGAAGTGAAGCGAAGCTTAGTCATTTTCTCAGCCTCCTCCTACGAGTGGAAAAGTGGTGCTAGGTTACTTCTTTCCCTACAAACAATCTGTGGAGTCTGTTTATTATTCCTCCAAGACAGGGTTAAAAATGAGACTTGTTCTACGATCTCACAACTCTGAGGTCCCAGTGCCCATGTGGCTGTCATTGGTGCTGTGTCCCGTGTACAACAGAGCGGCGTCCTGCTGTCCTTCACTAGCTTCGTAGTCATCATGTTTGGCTGTGATGGTCTACCTCCTGGGGGCTTCCTCTCATTTTACTGATCATCTACTTCACAGACATGATGTCCTTCTTCAGGGACGGGTCCCTCCTGATAACATGGCCAATGAAGCCTCATCCTCCTCTCTTTGAAGGAGCCTTTGACTATACTTGATCCAACACAAATGTCGTTCTCTGGAGACCCACGGCACTGCCTGGTGATAGACCAGCAGCAGCAGTGTCCAAATGCATCGATTCTTTGGCAGGCTTTCTGAGTGTCCAGCTTTCACTACAGTGGTGGTTTCATTGAGGTGATGAAAACTTCTAAGACTTGGAGAAGGGACAGTAAAATCTCTAATGTGTCCTCTATGCTCTTGAGCACTTTAAATAGGTCCTGGTGAGCAGATCTGTCTGGTACAGTGCAATACAAGCAAGTGGGGTTAGATAAAAATCAGTACATTTGAAAATACATGAAATAATTTTAATAATCAGGTAGGCCTTGAGAAAGATACAAACTGGATGGTGTAATAGATTGGAAGACGGGTAGCCTATTTAAGATGGAGTTTTTCAAATTGACAATGGAGAAAGACTGCTGGGTGAGTCATGGAAATCTGGTTTCGGATGAAAGGAGTGGAGTTTTCCAACTGAAGTATGAGCATGCATCACAGTGGTCAGTGGGATTATTCTTGTGAAACTATGATTCTTGTCGTCTCGATGCATTTATTTATCACCTGGACCATTAAGTATAAAGCATTTGCCACAGTGGAGAGTAACAGAAATAAACTGAAAACAAAAAACACCATAACTTAATATATGATCTCAGGGAAGGCTGCTATAAAGAAGGTATCAATTACCCTGAATCCATTGACTTGCCTTGGGAACCCTAAGGCTAATTTTTATCGATTAGTGAACTTTAATGAAAATCCTTGAGCCTCTAACATGTAATAACAAAACAATAAAATTGAAGACCGATCTTTTACTTTGGGAAGCAAAATTGCTCCAATTGTTCTTTTTTGAATAGTAATCCTATTATTTTTGAATGGAAAGCCATCTTATGTTTTAAATATTCATTAATACAGGTATGTCATTAACAGAGCTCTTTAACACTTTTTGGCAATAATAAAAATGTGCTACCTATGTAAAAAAAAAATGCTTGGACTGAGCCCCGGTGGCGCAGTGGTTGTGTGCGGTACTGCGGCCCACAGGGTTGACAGTTCAAATCCAGCAGCAGCTCTCCAGGAGCAAGGCTGAGCCTCCTACTCCCAGAAGGGGGCAGTGATGCCCACAAAAAAATCCTCTTATTTCCCAGAACATCCATCATTGTCTTCAACCCCTTCTAGCTAGGATTAGCCAATCCTCTTTGCTGCCATGAGGTCATTCCCACTCATATCACCTGGCGGATTCAGACTCATGCCATTCAAAGGAATCCTGACTCTCAGGGACCCTCAAGAGCAGTGGTTTTCAACCTGTGGGTCACAACCCTCTTGGGGCTTGAATGGTCCTTTCACAGGGGTCACCCAATTCATAACAATAGCAAAATCACAGGGATGAAGTAGCAGCAGAAATGATTTTATGGTTGGGGGGTGCACCACAACATGAGGAGCTGTATGAATGAATTGTTGCATTAAGAAAGTTGAGAACCATTTCTCTTAGAGTAGAATGTTCTAGGGTTCCCATGGCTGTAAAGCCTACATAAATATATACTTTTCCCTGAGAGGAACCAGGGAATTTGAACTGGTGATCTTGCAGTTAGGTAGCCAATTTAACCCATGAAACCACCAGGACTCCTTAAATACCTAGGAAAATACTATTACAAAGTAGGACAAAAGGGAACAAGAAGAGATCTAAAACCAATGGTGAGGAGAGTGTAGAATGCCTGGTGTGATTTCATCAAGTCCAATGTAGCTGAGAGGAAGTACAGAAAGCCAAATGAAGGTCAAACATGATAAGGGGACAGGAGGAAAGTAAAAGGAAATAAAGAACTAGGAGGGAAAAGACATTTTTAGAGGTATAAATATAAACGTGTACCTTTAAATATATTGGTATGTAATGATAGAAATATAGGTCTATGTACATATATTTATATGTTAAGTATCAAGGTAGCAGATGGACATTGGACCTCTATTCCTGTCCCCCCTCAATGCAAGAACATTTTGTTCTAATAGCCTGGCATTCTGTGATGCTCACTTTCCCAACATGATCACTGGAGTCAAAGTGGGTGCATAAGCAAATGTCATGAAGAAAGCTGATGGTGCTCAGTTATTAGAAGATATAGTGTCTGGAGTCTTAAAGGCTTGAAGTTAAATAGCCTTCTAGCAAGTCAGCAACAAAGCCCACATGGAAGAAGCACACCAGCCTGTATGATCATGAGGTGTCGCGGGGTCAAGTATCAGGCATCAGAACCCCAAAGCAAACAATCATATCAATGTGAACATGGGGGGTGGGAGGAACATGGAGTGGAGACCCAAAGCCCTTATAAGGACAATTGGACATTCCCTTACAGAAGGGTCATAAGGAAGGGATGAGCCAGCCAGGTTGCAGCATAGCACTGAGGAAACACAGCTTTCCTTTAGATTTTTAATACTTCCCCAGTTCTATCAGGACCCCAGTTCAACCATACAAATCTGGCTAGACCAGAGCATACACACTGGTGCAGATAAGAGCTCTCAACACACAGAAAACAGGCTAGGTAATCCCCTCAGAACAATAATGGGATTAGTGATACCATGAGGGTAGGGGGAAGGTGGGAGTAGAAAGGGGGAGAAATGGGAAATCTTCAATGATCAATGTATAACCCCCCCCCCCAGGGGATGAACAACAGAAACATGGACGAAGGGAGATGGACAGTGTAATATAAGAAAATTATAATAATTATAATTTAGGAGGGGTCTATGAGGGTGGCAGTGTGGTGGAGGCAGGGGAAAAAAGAGGAGCTGATACCAAAATGTTCAAGCAGAAAGAAAATGTTTTGAAAATGATGTTGATAACTTATGTACAAATGTGCTTGATACAATTGATTATAGAATGTTATAAGAGCTGTAACAGCCATCAATAAAATTACTTATATAAAAATATTGGGCGGGCTGAGCCCCGGTGGCGTAGTGGTTGTGTGCGGGACTGCGGCCCACTGGGATGGAGGTTCAATTCCAGCAGTGGGGCTGGGCCTCCTACTCCCACCACCAGAGAGCAGTGATGCCCCCCCAAAAAAAAATATATATATATGTATATGTATATATATATATATGTTGGGCAAACAATAGAATTCAGAGATGAAATTTAGTTCCCATGCTTTCTGTCTATTCACAAAGGTCTAATACAAGTAGAATCCATGTTAACCCCTTCAATTAAAAAATGAAGGTGGTAATGCGATTTACAATTTAGCTCATTTATTTTTCATATTTACTTGATTTTACGTGGAGAATTACAGTTACGACATCACCACCACCAACACCAACAACATCACCAAGTAAAGACTTGGGACTTGAGAAATCTTTTAAAAAACAAATTTCTTTTTTATTGGGAGGTCGGAGAAACTCTGGACATCTTCTTTTGGACATTTTTTTGAATTCATCTACAGGATGTAAGATCTTCAGGTACCAAGCATCAAAGACCCAGAACAAAAGCATGTCAAGTGAATGCTAGGGGAGGTGCTGGCACAGAGTGGAGTCACAAAGTCCATTGTAGACAATTGAATATCCCCTCACAGAAGGGTCACAAGGAAGAGACGAGCCATTCAGGGTGCAGTATAGCACTGATGAAACATATAACTTTCCTCTAGTTCTTTAATGCTTTCTCTCCTCCCCCTATCATGACCTCAATTTAACCTAAAATATCTGGCTAGACCAGAACATGTACACTGCTGCAGGTAAGAGTCCGCAACACAGGGAATCTAGGACAGAGAACCCCCTCAGAACCAATAATGAGAATAGAGATACCAGGAGGGGGAAGGGGATGGGGGAATCCATCACAAGGATCAACATACAACCCCTTTCCAGGGGGACGAGCAACAGGAAAGTGGGTGAAAAGGGAGATAGCAGATGATGAAAGATATGAAAATAATAATTTATCATTTATCAAGGGTTCATGGGGGAGGGAGGGGAAAATGTGGAGTTGATTACGTCTCAAGTAGAAAGAAAATGTTTTGGAAATGATGATGGCAAGCATATGTACAAATGTGTTAGACACAATGGATTGTGTATGTATGGATTGCTCTTAAAAAAACGCCTAATAAAAATATTTAATTTAGGACAAAATAAAAATAAGGTCTATTCGCTTTGATCAGGGGGTCTCTTCTGGTCCCTTTGCCTCCTGCTCTAAAGTTGTTGACATGTTCTGTAAAGAACCCAACAGAATCCACTTCCAAGGACCCAATGGCATTGCTGTGGAGGGCCCCGAGGGCCTCTTGGGTTCCCGTAGTGTACTAGCTGACCCCAAGACCCATTTGGCATGGATGAGGAAAGGTCCTCCAGGCCCCTCAGGCTGCTTGCTCTTCCAAATGGCATCATGCTCAATTGACCACCCTACTCAATTGCACCAATTAAAACCCTACTCATGGCACCGCGAGGTCAATCGATTACACGGTGAAATAGTCAATTAGGACAAGGAATCAAAGGGGATAGGGAGACATCCCTGCCCCCCATTATGAGTATCATGGCTTTAAGAAGCTCCTCCCACTGATAATGGGTCAGGAGCCAGGCCTGGTGTGTTGCAGGGATTACCCAGAGGTCAACAGTTTAAACCTCCAGCCATTCCTCAGGAGAAAGAGAAGGCTTTGTACTCCCATTACAGCAGCGGTTCTCAACCTGGGGGTCAAACGACCCTTTCGCCCGATTCATAGCAGAAGCAAAATGACAGTTATGAAGTAGCAATGAAAATAATTTTATGTTTGGGGGGGTCACCACCACAGGAGGAACTGTATGAAAGGGTGGCAGCATTAGGGAAGTTGAGAACCGCTGCATTAAGAGTAGTAGTCTTGGGGCTGAGCCCCGGTGTCCTAGTGGTTGTGTGCGGGACTGCGGCCCACTGGGTTGGAGGTTCAAATCCAGCAGCAAGGCTGGGCCTCCTACTCCCACCACCAGAGGGCAGTGATGCCCCCAAAACAAAACAAACAAACCAAAAAAAGAGTAATAGTCTTGGACATCCACGAGGACCATAGGGTCACTCTGAGTCAGAATCGACTCAGTAAGCTCTGAGTTTACTGATAACGATGCCAGTGTGTCGATTATAGCTGGTTTGGCGAGAGGAGAAACGGTTTAGGAGCCACTACTGTAGTGCATGTGATGAGAGTTTTAAAGAATGACTCTTTCAGAGGTCCCTGTATTTACAGGGTTTTACTAGGAAATTCATGAGCTTCTAAAGAACTCAAAGAGCAAGAGAATCTTGGCTACCCTTTCAGAACCCCCGACTCAAACCAATCAAAGACCCCAGGACACCATCTCTTTTTCGGCCCGGATAGGTTTCTGCAGGAAAGGGGGAGGCCAGCTCGTTCCAATTTTCCTCCCCAATCCCACTGCACTAGGTTAGCTCTGATCCCCATGTCTGATCCCCATGTCTGATCGAGCGTACCCCCCTCTTCACTGGGTTCCCTAGACTCCTGTTGGAGCTCCAACAATTCTCCAAATGACACTGAATAAACTGACCAGGACACTTGCCAGACTTGGCATGTTCAAACCTCCCTACCAAGTGCAGACAAAGGTCTGAGTTCCTTAGCCAGCATTCCAGGTGCCCATCGCCAGATCCCACCTTTCCTCCTTCATCTCCATGAAGCCTAGCCACTTCATTTTCTAGCCACTCAGACCACTCATCGTTTCCCCCCATATGGACTTGTCTCTGTAGTTTGCAAAGTTGCTTTATTTCTTCCTTCATTCCTTCTTCTATTCACAAACATGTATTAAATCATTCTCAGGCATTCTTCCAGGTGGTGGGGATAAAGAGGATAAATGAGATGGTTAGTCCGGGTTGACTAGAGAAACAAATCCAGAGGCGCTCAAATGTATATAAGAAATAAGTTTTTGTGTGTGGGACTGCGGCCCACAGAGTTGACGGTTCAAATCAAGCAACAGCTCTCCAGGAACAAGGCTGGCTTCCTACTCCCACCAGGGCAGTGATGTCACAAAAAAAGAAAAGAAAAGAAAGAAGTTTTTATATAAGAGCAATTAAATATTGAGACAATGACCCAACCCAGTCCAAATCAAGTCCAATATTAGCCCATATGTCCAATACCAATCTAAAAAATCCTCTTCAGACTCATGAAATACAGGCAATGATGCTGAATGTAGGGGGATAGGCCAGTGGATTGCAAGTCTTGTGGATCCAGTGATATTGTAAGCATGTCAGCACTGGCAGAGGTCTCTAGGGGCTTCTCTGGCTCCAGAAGTCTGGTTGCATCAGGGTAGGTCCATGTGACTTCTCCAGTTCCCAGGGCATAGAGCCATGTGTCTTGTCAGTAGAGCATCTCCCAGGGAGTAAGGAAAGGAGAGAGAGAGAGAGAGAGAGAGAGAGAGAGAGAGAGAGAGACAGAGAGAGAGACAGAGAGAGAGAGAGAGAGAGAGAGAGAGAGAGAGAGAGAGAGAGAGAGAGAGAAGTGTTTTCTGCCTCCAAGGAGTTCCCAGAATTCTCAGACCATGCCCACACAGAGGAGCCCTGTTGGCTCTGACCCAATGGACAGACTAGACTCCAGCCCTTCACTCTTAATCTCTCAATTCCTAAATGGACACCACAGAGAACTAAACTTTTATGGATGTAGATGATGGTAAACTGTATGAGGGCAAAGAAGTGGTGAAAAGAACTAGACACTTAACAAGAAAACTCACCTAACAAAAATAATTCCCGAGAGAATGAAATGCTATGAAAACAATACAGCAAGTTGTAGAAAGTGACCTGGGAGCTGAGAGTTGGATGACACCATGCAGGCAGCCGGGTGGTGATTTGAGTCAGTTTTCCAAGCAGAGGGAAGAGTAGGTACAAAGACCAGCCGGAGGGACCACGCTTGGAATGGTCCCCCAGAGCAGGGGAAAGGCTGGTGTGGTCAGAGGGTGGCAAGCAGAGGTGCCCTTTCCATTTGCATTCACAGAACCAGGGGACGCTAGACCAGGTCCTATTGGACTTCGGAGGATGTGAAAGAAGTTTGGATTTTTCTAGAAGTGAAACTAAAGCTTCACTTTCTGAGTGGAGTAAGGGAAGCTGAGAAGTGATCGAGATTCCTGTGGGCAGCAAGGGCTGTCAGGACCACGGTGGAAGTAGGGAGAACAGACAGAATGTGTCAGAACTCAAGTTTATCATCTTGTTTGTTGTACGACTTGGCAGAAAAGCCTCTCGTTTCATCAGGCAGACCTAGGGTGTCTTTGTTGAATGCCTCACGTTCCCATAAGCAGGTACAGCATCCCCACCCTAGTGATGTCTGTTCTTTTCTCTCTCCGTAGATGTGAGTTCCCACAGGGGGCTCTGTGCCGTTCGGTCCACTGAGAAATGGGCTATAGGGAGAACCTCGAACTATGTGGGTACAGGCTGTCCTTCCAGCTAACAGGTAAGTGGGTAGGTTTGGCTTTCTATTCCTGGTAATATTAATGGATGTTTGAAACTGGGATGAAAGCGTTTCTATTCAGGCTGCTGGATGCTCTGAAACTTCTTCTTTTTTTTAAAGTTGAGAGCCCACAGCAGACCTTTGGTTAGTTGGCAGGGAAAAGGAATGTCGAATGAGGAGCCCCAGTTGATCTTCGAGGCCAGGAGACATACCTGGAGCAGAAACATCGGAAGGGCAGGGCCCAGGGGCTCCAGGACCAGGGAGCAGGCCAGGGGAACCTGGGGATCCCACCCTCTCCTACCTGGGGACCAGGGGGAAATCGGAAGACCTGACAGGTCGTCGCTTTGCCCAGGTGGCCTCCAGGGGCTCGTTGCGGCTCAGGGCAGCGGGCAGGCTGGTGACCACGGCAGCCCGAGCCCGGGCCGCGCCGCTGGCCCGCTCGCCCTAGACATTCCATGGCAGCCACTGGAATGCGCGGACCAGGCTCCTTGTTGGCCTTGGGCGGGGTTCCTCGCCCTCGCTGCGGGTCCCCCACCGGCACCCCCCAGCGCTGAGCCTCGGAGGGCGGGCCGGGGGCGGGGTCCAGCGCCGCGGGACCTTTAAATGGGCCGCCTGGGCGCCGGGCACGGGTGCCCCGACTGACTGGAAGGCTGACGGCCCACCCGACGGACGACCCGAGGCAGGACCACCGCGCGCGCCATGCTGTCCTCGGCCCCGGCCCGTGCCCTCCAGCGACGGCTCCTGCTGCTCTTGCCGCTGCTGCTCCTGCCGCGCCCCTCGGCCCCGGGCTCCCTGGCCCGCCGCGCCCCAGCTGCCCAGCTGCGCATCCGGACCTGGGGGGGCCCGCGGCCCGGCAGGCAGCCCCGGGCGCGGCCCCAGTTCCACCGGGGCGCCCTCTTCGGGAGCGGGCGAGCCCGGCGGGGCCCACCGCGCAGGTAGGTACCGCTGGGGTGGGGAAGTCCAGGCGCAGAGGAGCGCGAGATGGCAACAGGGGGGGGATCGCTGCAATGAGAAAGGGAGGCAGGGAGGCCATGGCTGGGAGTGGGGAGGATGCTGGACGGGAGGCTAAGTCTAGGGCATCCACAGAGGAACGTGGCTGCCGGCGCTAGATGACGCCAAGAGAATCCCCACTGCGCGGAATCCCGTGGGGAAACAGCCCCAGTGAAGGGGAGGATCATGCTCAAGGCCACTAGTTTGTCAGGGTTAAGACTGGGGAATTCTGGTCCTCAGCTCCACTTCTTGTGATGGGGTCAGGGAGGACAGCTCAGCCCTGGGAACATCATTTCGGGGCCTTTTGGTACAGCTGAACAAATCCCTTCTGTGATCCTGATTTCAGTGCTCCTGAAGTCCTTCCACCCATATGGACTCAGATCAATGTGTGATTCCTGCCTCCTTACCACAGCTGGCCCTCCACTTTCCTGTCTGGGCCAGAATTTAGGCTGAGAGAGTAGGTTGGGAACTAGGAAAGAACTTTGGGGCTGTCCTGCCAGTCAGTGTGAGACTTCTCACCTGAGCTGTCTTAGGTCCTCAAAACCTCCTAAGATCAGCAGAGTTAGAGAGTCATCAGAGCTGAACAAGGAGACTTGTCAAAATGGACCCCAAAAATCCCAACCAAATCATAGCCTTCGAGTAGATTCTAGCCCATAGTGACCCTAGAGGACAGGGTAGAACTCGGAGACCCCACGGGTCTCCAAGGCTGTAAATTTTTATGAATGCAGAAAGCCTCTTGTTTCTCCGTGGAGCGGTGGGCGCTTTTGAATGGCTGACCGTACAGTTAGCTGCATAATACGCCACCACTTCTCCACCAGGGTCCACAGATTAGTGGCAGAGCTCAGAGTAAAATTCATTTTATGAAGCTCAGGTTCTCACTTTCTTTGCACCTGATTATCAATTTGCAGTTCTAGTCCAATGGGACAGAAGAAAGCCAGGACTTTCTACTCCCATACAAGGACTTTCTATTCCCACATAGAGCTACCGTCTTGGAAACAGAGAGGGCAGTTCTACCCTGTCCTCTAGGGTTGAGATGAGGCAGCATCAACTCAATGGCAGTGAGTTAGGTTTTGGAGTTTTTTGAGCCAATGGGAGTAAGAGTGAAAACAACACAACATGAAGCAACAACAATCCATGATGGGTGTCAAGGAGACCCCAATCGGTAGAGAATTAGGTGCTCATATGATTTCACAACACTCTGCCTCCGCACAGGCATCACTCACTCACTGCCATGGAGTCAATGTGGACTCGTGGTGACTCGTGGTGTCGGTGTTGACAGATTAGAACTGCCCCTGTGGGTTTCCAAGGCTGTAACTCTTTACAGAAGTAGAAAACTGTGGACCCACTGGTGGCTTCAAACTGCTGGCTTTGCAGTGATCTTCCCAATGTCATCCACTACGCCACACAATGCATAAACCAGTAAACCACAAACTCCGTGGGCAAAAGTAACACATATTTAGGGCAGAGATCTCTCTGAGCTAAAAATCAAGGTGTAGACAGAGTTATGTTTCCTCTTTGGGGGCTGTAAGGGAGAATCCACTGCTTTGCTATTTCCAGTATCTAAAAGCTGCCTACATTCCTTGACTTCTGGCCTTCCACTGCCATCTTCAAAGTCAGCAAAGGCAGTTGGGTCCTTCTCAACTTTCACCCCTTAGACTGCCCTTTCTGGCCCCTCTTCTACTTTTGAGGATCTTCATGGTTTCATGGGACCCACCCAAGTAATCCTGGATAGCCTCCCCATTTCAAAGGCTTTGATCACATGGGCAAAATCTCTTTTGCAAAGAACATTAATGTGTACACACAGGTTCAGGAATTAGGATGTAGGCCTCTTTGAGAGCTATTGTTCTGTTTAGTAAACCCCTCTTATGCCCTTCCCTCTTCCTCTCAGATAATTCAGTGTAAAAAAATAGAGAAGCAAGAAATCATGCACCTTTAGCTTTAAGAATCCAACCATGACTTTTATAAGGACACTATTTGGATTTGTGTGAAAACATTGTCAGCTATAGGGTTCATATTATCATGGATTTTTCCATTTACTTCAACTATGTGAAAACATCCAAATGCATCTCCAGGAAGGATGTTCAATATAGTTTTTCCTCCTTGCTTCCTGATCCAGAAAGGGATGATGCAAACTTTTATCAAGGGATGAAGGGAAAGTCTGTATGCCTTTAAAGCATGCGTTTTTAATTCCTTTTGACTTAACTAAATACATGACATCTGGCATGTCAAGGTGGCGGGTCAAAGTCAACACCAGGCTGCGCACAGGGCACATGAGCTAATGCCTGTTGTGTGGTGGAAAATGTTGCCTCAGAGAAGGCCAGTGAGGTGCAGGGGGACGCCTCCTGGTCTGGGGTCAGGAAGCCTGGGCTCCCAGCGTGCTTCCACTCTGTCCACCACTGACATCTCCCTGAGGCTGGGGTTTCACATCTGTAAAGGAGGCATACAATCAATCTTGGCACATCCACCTTCACTGGAGTGTGCCCTGCGGGACCTGTGAGCCTCTAAAATGTCATATGAAGTTCATTTCTCTTTGTCGAATGTTTCTAGGAAGCAGGATAAACCTAAGAGGATTCTTTTGAGCTTTTAAAAGAAAGCTCAAAACGAAACAAAAACTTCACTGTCATCTAGTGGCTTCTGACCCATAGTGATCCTGTAGGACAGCGTAGATCTGTCCCTTTGGAATTTCAAGACGTTAAATATTTGCAGGGCAGACAGTCTCCATGTTCCTCAGGGCAACAGGTGGGTTTGAACTGCTGACTTTGTGCTACTAAGGTTCCTAAAAAGAAGGCTAGAAAAAAAAAAAGAAGGCTAGAGAGAGATGTAATTCCTATTCCCTGAGAGGACTTTTTTTTTTTGGTTACAGGCTGCTTAGCCTAGGCCTGGCTTTTGAATTCACTGTTTTCTAGCTTTGTTGAGTAAATTGCCTTTTTAGTATTGCACCAACTTCTAGTCCTCTATGAGGATGGAGCCCTGATGGCCATGGACATGGTCAAGGCCCGGCTGTGTCTGTGCATGTAGATGTGCGAGCCCTGGTTCTTCGATGGACTGGGATCTGCCAGGTCAACTGTGATCAGCAGTTCATAGCCACCCGCTGCTCCACAGAAGAAAGATGGCGCTCCTACTGCTGTAAAGAGTTACCATCTCAGACGTTCACAAGGGCAGTTTTACCCTCTCCTATAGGGTGGCTATGAGTGGAAACAGACTCTATCACAGTGATTTTTTATGTTTATTTTTTGAGATATTTATAGAAATTGATTCCCAGGTCTTTCTTCCAAGGTAGCCCTCAAAGCTCCAACCTTTTGGTTGGCTGGTTCACACCCAGGGACTCCCGACATACATCAGAGCCTCATAATGCATGCATCGGGGTGCGGTGACAGGGTTATCACCTTCCATGGAGGGGAACTGGCTCGATCTCCCCACCAAATACATACCGTAGGTCGCCACAACGTGTCTCTGTAGTGACTCAGGCATTGATTAGGACTCTGTACAGGCTTCTGTGGCACGTCTAGACTCAGATGAACTAGCGGGAAAGGCCTGGCAAACGGTTTCTGAGAAATCAGTCCGTGAAGTCTGTGGATCATAATGAGCTGAGCTGGAGGTCTCTCTCTCTCTCTCTCTCTCTCTCTCTCTCAGAAAAACCTTAAGCAGAGGGAGAAGATTCTGAGTTAAATTGCAGAGCGTAGCCAGTCCCAACGTGAAGTGGTTGGGGAGAAGCCCATAGCTCTCATGGCATTCTTCTAGGGCAGGGGTTGGCAAACTCTTGAGGCTGAAGAATCAATCCTGTCCCTCCGAATAACTTTAAAATCACGGAAGGGCCTTACATATGTTTTTCCAAACAAGTGAAATCACCGCGATCTGAAATAACAACAACCTTCAGATGTTTTCAACGGTACTTGAGAGCCGCATATGACTTGCCATCCGTACTTTGCCCAGCCCTGTTCTAGGGGACTGTCAAGGCTGCGGTGCTTTCTCTATTCCAGGGGAGGCTGATCCTGGGAAAGAAAGACAGCAGGGCTGCTGGGAGTGGAGGATTACTTCATTTCTGGTGGTGTTTCTGTCGCCCATACTCCTCCTCGCAGGTGTTTGCAAGAGCAGACCCTTGGACTTGGTCTTCATTATCGACAGTTCTCGTAGCGTCCGGCCCCTGGAGTTCACCAAAGTGAAGACCTTTGTCTCTCGGATCATCGACACGCTGGACATTGGCGAGGCGGCCACTCGGGTGGCAGTGGTGAACTACGCCAGCACGGTGAAGATCGAGTTCACGCTCCAGACGCACTCCGAGAAGCAGTCCTTGAAACAGGCCGTGGCTCGCATCACGCCCCTATCGACAGGCACCATGTCCGGCCTGGCCATCCAGACAGCCATGGACGAAGCCTTCACGGTGGAGGCAGGAGCTCGGCGGGCCATGGCCAACATTCCGAAAGTGGCCATCGTGGTGACGGATGGGAGGCCCCAGGACCAGGTGAACGAGGTGGCCGCCCGGGCTCGGGCCTCGGGAATAGAGCTGTATGCCGTGGGCGTGGACCGGGCGGACATGGAGTCCCTCAAGATGATTGCCAGCGAGCCTCTGGAGGATCACGTTTTCTACGTGGAGACCTACGGGGTCATTGAAAAACTCTCCTCTCGATTCCAGGAAACGTTCTGCGGTAAGTGCGTGCTTGCAACAAGAAAGGAAGTTCAAGGTAGATATGTGTGTATCCATAGTTGAAAAAAAAAAAGATGTATTCCCTTTTTTGGGGGGGTGGAAATTTTAGGGAAAACTTAAAATATAAATGATCCTTTTTGTGTGTGCATGTGTGTGTGTACCTTTTGACCAACTTAAAGACACTTTGTTGGCTTAGGAATATAAAGTTGCATTATATATCACTTGGTTTGCTCATAAAATCTTCGTGTTTTCATTAGAGAACCAAAAGTCTGGAAATATCCTGAATAAATGATCCCGCTGTTCCCTGACAAGGTCAGGGGGAAAAAAGCCCAACGAAAACAAACTCAAGACACCTCTTCCTCCCTCTGCTCCACCACTGCATTTCCTCCCCCTAGATTTTAAATGTGTTTTTTTTTTCAGCTCTAACATCTCTAAATTTAACTGAACTTCATTTGTTCTTCAGAAGACAGAGAGTGGCAGCTGCCCACGGAAGGGACAGCTCGTGCATGTATCAAAGAAACTGTGTGTGTGTGTGTGCGTGTCTGTATGTACACTTCATGCCTACTCTATGTTCAGATTCTGCTCTTTCTCCTGGGGAAGGACAGGATGAGGGACTAAGAAGGTTGGGATTTTAGCTCGTATGAGAGATAACAACAAAACATATATGTGTACCCATGTACGTATATACCATATACACACATCATATGCACACATAAATACATAGACACATACATACCAAACCAAATTCACTACTATGGAGTTGAATCCAGATCATCATCACCCGACAGGACAGAGTAGAACTGACTTGGGTTTTAGAGGCTGAAAATCTTTACAGGAGTACGAAGCTTAATCTGTCTGCAGTGGAGCTGGTAGGTGATGATCTCGAACTGCTGACCTTATGGTTAGCAGCCCAATATGTGTGTGCAGACCCAGGTTCTGGTGCCCCCCCCCCCCCACACACCACCAGGGTGCACATGCTCCTGCTCGGTTTCTATTTATATATCCAAATCCACTCAAGACTGGCATCTGTCATTTTTATTCACTCACTACAATTAGAAATTTTGGGAACTCATACTTTATTTTTTTATATCACTTGGAAATATTCCTTCAAAGCCTTCTATAAAATTATCCAAGCAGATGTGCACCAATTTCTGGTTCAGGTAAATTTTTTTTATACTTGATGTACACCAAAAGGCTGAGAAGTGATAGTTCAGGTAAGTTTCAGACACATAGATACCATTGTGTGTGTGTGTGTGTGTGCATGTGTGTGTGTGTGTGTGTGTGTGTAATTTGCTCCACACAACTCCTGGTGATCCAAAGATTAAGATAGCCCCTTCTTGTTGTCAAGTCTGAGGGTGAGGGGTGTAGCAAACAATTGATCTGCTAATTAAATTGTAAATTTCAAGGAGAATTTAAATCTAAATTAACACAGGCCTCTGTCACCACTGGTTTGTCAGGAAATGGAACATGAAGTCTTGGCCAGGGCCACTGCTCGGTCTCATCTCAGCCAGACCTGGCCTGGTCCTCCTTGTTTTTCTTGTTCCAGCACACTGGACCTTCACAAGCCTGATTTGGCTTTGGTGGCATCTACTTAGAATTCATTGGTTTCTCCCAAAGAAAATGGCTTTCTTCCTCCCAACAACCCCACCCCTGGCTTGTGGGTGAGAGCTCTCCCATCGTGATGCTGTTCTGTGGCAAAGCTGGGTCTCCTAGCACCTAGGCTTGAGTCTGAAGGCCATCAAGTGACAAGTGGTGAATGGCAGTCTTTTCCTTCGGGAACAAAAGGCCTGCTTGTTGGGGTGTGTGAGGGGGAAGGAAAAAAAAAGGACCGAGGGGCAGCTTGTTGTAATCAATGGGTTGGAAAGACCCATCCATGAAAAAAATTCCTCCTTGGGAAAATATTAGCGTTGTCCTGTGGCCAAGGCCAATGGGCACTGAGTTACCTGCCCCTTCCAGTAGGCCTCTTTGGTTTCTCAGAAATGCCTACACATATTGATTTCATTTTCAAAACAAGTCACTAGATATTAAAAAAATATCCACAGAGATATAAATATGCCTAGGAGCAAAAAATAAAATGCAGCTTAGCTAATGTCATCTCATAAAGTTTGACTCCTCTGCTTTTTATTTCTGCTTGCTTCTGTTGAGCGCATGTGTTTGCTTGTGGTAAAGACATTGGAGACTCTGTAACGGCACACATCCTATATTTGGATTCCAGAACCCATGCTGCCGATTTACAAGGCCATTTACCCCCAGTGCTCTCTACCATTTGAATATTCAAATATTTGGATATTCAAATAGGTATCTGCCATTTGGATATTCAAAAGTCCCCCATGTGTGAATACTGATTTCTCTGTCTTTTACAGCTGTGGACCCCTGTGTGCTTGGCATGCACCAGTGTCAGCATGTGTGTGTCAGTGACGGGGATGGTGGCCACCACTGTGAGTGCAGTCAGGGATATGCCTTGAATGCTGACAAGAAAACCTGTTCAGGTAAGGCCTTGTTCAGGTGGGGGTTGACTAGAAGGTATTTAGTATCCTGCATTACCAATTACAATATCACTGTATTACTAATCTTAAGGGAAAGGAGGAGTAGGGAAGAGGGGCCAAACTTCTGGCCCTTGGGAGAATTTGGAATTTTACCTGAGTTAAATACAAACTAGCCTCCCTTCCTTTCTGCTACCAAAGACCCTCATAGAATCATAGTAGTAGAAGAACCTTCAGAAAGGTCTCCATTCATTTAGTATATGAATAGTTATGTATAGTCAATGAGAATTAGGGCCTTTTTTTTTTTTTAATCCAAATCCTAGAGACATTTTGAAGGAGGAAAATCTGGGAATTTCATCTAAGGTGACCAGACGTCCCGCTTTTTAACAATTTGTCCCATGTCCCGTGGCGTTTTAAAATTAAGTAAATATAGTACAATACTATTTTTGTGTTCTGTGGGCATTTTTGTTGCTCCATATAGGATATTCAAATATTTGGATATTCAAGTAGGTATCCACCAGTTGGATATTCAAATATTCCGCATGTGTGAATACTGATTTCTCTGTTCTTCTGTGCGGGATGAAGACAGAATTATTATACTCTAAAATATTAGGCAAGCAATTCGCCAACATTTAGTGTGCTAGCGATTCTCACTGAAACTCCCAATTTTATGAGGACTTTGCATGACTCAAGTTAGGATAATGATCTGCTTCTTTGAGGCCTATGGGTGGGATTCAAGAGTCGTTGTCAATGACCCCTAACTATATAGACCTGTTCACCTACCCCCGGGAGTCTGAAGTCTTTCCTTATCACATTCCTCTCCTCTTAGTCATGAGGCATCCCTAAACCACTATCATATTATAGCCCTTAAGACTGCCCCCACTTGCAGCGTGTCCTGACCGGTGACTAGAGAAATGATGTGTCCCTGTTAAGCTGCTTAAACGGGGAAAATTAATGTTCGTGACCCGCACTCCTGACCCTCGCTGCTGACCCTGAGCGCCGGCTGCTCTCGGCTGCTCATTCTCATCATGTAACTCCCTGTCCCTCTCCATCTCCATGCAGACCACCATACAGGGCGGAGGTGAGCATGATACCCTGATGTTATGTATGTCTGACTCTTATTGCTACTTACTTTCTCTCTCTGTCATGATCTCTCTATCATTATTACAATAAATAATAATTATCGCTGCACAGCTGCCTGTTGAACCCTTGCTGTGAGTATATCAGAGGACTGATCACCCCCTGATACTTCTGTTACAGCTGTGGACCCCTGTGTGCTTGGCACGCACCAGTGTCAGCATGTATGTGTCAGTGACGGGGATGGTGGCCACCACTGTGAGTGCAGCCAGGGATATACCTTGAATGCTGATAAGAAAACCTGTTCAGGTGAGGCCTTGTTCAGGTGGCTATGAGTTGAATTCAACTCAAATTTCTAATCAAGAACCCCCACGCCCCCCGTCAATGGGGTCCCGCTTAAATTCTGGTCACTTTAATTTAATCCAATCCACCGATTTAATAGATACCAAAATTGAGACTCAAAGAGCGCTCACGTCTTACCCATCACTGGTCTTGTGAGTTTCAAGAGGCAAGACCAGAAAGCTGGCTGCCACCACCCGATCTGATCCCTTCCTCTTGTGCTGTGCTGCACCAGGCTATTCACCGTGTGTGTGTGTGTGTGTGTGTGTGTGTGTGTGTATGCTCATGTTTGCATGTGCTTATGCATGTGCAAGCAGTGTGGCCAATATTGTGTTTTCCCTAATGCTTACATTTATCCGTTCCCCTTTTTTTTTTAATAGCTATTGACAAGTGTGCTCTTAACACGCACGGATGTGAACACATCTGTGTGAATGACAGAACTGGAGTCTATCACTGTGAGTGCTATGAAGGTTATACCTTGAATGACGACAGGAAAACGTGTTCAGGTAAATGAGGAGGAGTTGTTTACAACTGCACCTGTCCATGTGGATAGGAAACATCATAAGTTTCTCCGTCTTGACACCCTTAGGCATTTCCCATTTCTAGGTCTTCTTAGGAAAGACAAAAATGGGGGGTCGTGGGGGGCATTTATGGGGCTTGGTTCACTTGAGTCACATGTTCATTTTCTTCCCTGTCCCTCATCCCCAAAAGTCCTTCCCCCATTGCTAAAACCAATTTAGTAGGCTAAAACCAAATAACACCCTATATGATATTTCTTACATGCAAAGGGAAAACTGGTCATGTTATGTTGGAGAACCCTGGCAGATCAATGCTAATATCACCAGACATAACACATAGTGACCTAACACATAGTATATAAAATAGCACTTGACCAGCAGAGTTAAATAACGTGATAGGAAAAAAAAAGTCAGCTGAATTGATCTGTGTGCAAAGATCAGACAAGCCCAAATTGGGAGAATTATGCTACAGGATAATTTTTTAGTACTTCCCAAATGTGTCAAATTAATGAAAAATGAAAAACTATGATGCGTCTTTCCTAATTTGAAGGAGACTAAGTAACTGTGACAACCTAATACATTAAAGACCAGATTTTTTTTTTTTTTTAGGCATCACTCCCTCAGGTGGTGGGAGTAGGAGACCCAGCCTTTGCTCCTGGGAGCTGGAATTGAACCTCCATCCCAGTGGGCCACAGTCCCAGGCACAACCACTACGCAACCAGGGCTCAGCCCCAGATTTTTTTTTTTTTAACTAACTTACCCAAGTGTTTCGGTTATTAAGTTTTGTTTGCATTAAACCATAGAAGGATTTTTTTAATTAAACCATAAACACGAGTAAACTTGGGACCCGTCTGCAATGGGCTAATACATTACATGATTTCAAACTGTATAATGAATGATAATGGAATAACTGGCCAATTTTGAATAAGATCTATGGATTCATTATATTGTATCAACATCCATTTCTGGTCTGATACTCTATGCCAGTGGTTCTCAACCTGTGGGTTGTGACCCCTTTGGGGGTCGAACAACCCTTTCACTGGGGTCGCCTGAGATTCATAACAGTAGCAAAATTAGTTATGAAGTAACAACAAAAATAGTTTTATGGTTGGAGGGTCACCACCACCCATAAAGGAACTCTATTAAAAGTTTTCGACATGAGAAAGGTTGAGAACGACTGCTTTAGGGTGTGGTGGGTCAGAATGGAGGAGTTTGGGGGTGGGGGTGGGGAATTGGGTGATGGATTTGAACAGCCTCAAGTAGGATTTCCTCTAACATTTTTTAAACGACAAAAAGGAGATTTCTATCAGTGGTCAATAAAACACTTGCCTAGGTCTTAAATGGTTTTCTCCTGGCAATGATTGTGTGACAGCTCAAGATCAATGTGCCTTCGATACCCACGGGTGTCAGCACATCTGCGTGAGTGACCGAGCGGGGTCGCATCACTGTGAATGCTACGAGGGCTACAGTCTGAATGAGGACAAACACACATGTTCAGGTAAACAGGTTCTCCACACGGTCTCTCCTCCTTGCCTCTTTCTATTGCTGCGAAACCAATGCTCAGTTCACCAGAAGATAGATTCTGAAAGGCCCGTTCAGGGCTGGGTGTTGGGGCATTCTGCCAAGCTCCCAGGCTAAGCCATACATGGCTCAGACGGCAATGAACCAAGTTGGTTTTGCACACGTAAATCATTCCAGAAAATTCCTGGAAGTGGGTAGGGAGTGGGTGAGAAAAGGAAAACTAATTGAATGTAGGGTCTTTATCAAGGAACACTTTACAGCTCTGATTCCTGGGAACTTTGAAAGCAAATAGGAACCGTCACAGGAAGTCAGTGGGACAGTAACGATTTGGTGTGATAGGCTGAACTGATCCCTCTCCAGTTAAAACTTGGCCTTTAATGTCTCTGCAACGTTAATCTTACAGCTGAAGTGTTTTAGTAAAGGGGGCTTTGTCCGTGGCTGAATTAGACCCACACATATCTTCCTGTAAATTTGAAGGCTGAATTAGACCCACACGTATCTTCCTGTAAGTGTGAAGCCAGTTGTTATTTCCTGACAGACTCTGCATGATCCGTCTGCAGTGAATCTAAGCCTTTTAGGGATTGATGCATGAGACCACACCAGTACGGCTGACCGTCATTAACGTGACTGAAACACATTGGCAGAACAGGGGAGCATTTAGAATGAAAAGCACTTCTAAGAGAGATCCCTAGCTCACAAAGTGGTATTTAGTTTGGACAGATGCAATGTGTTTCAGATTTATAAATATGTTTTTCTCCCTTGAGGAAATACATTATGGGATATTTTTTAAAGGTAGATGAAGGGAAATGGCCTAACGTGGATTCTTTTGTTGTTGCTGTTTTGTTGTGTCTATGAGATGAACTCAATAGAAAGCTGATGGAGCACCTATTCTATTCCCAGGAGAGCAGTGATCCCTGCGGGGAGGGGGAGGGGGGCTGTAAAGAAACATACATTTCTGCCACCAACCAACTGGTAGCCTCCATGGAAAGAAGAGCCATCCCTCATGCCAGAAAGAGAGACGCTGACATGACTAAGTGCTGTCTGAGTCCGGAAAGAGGAGATGTCTGGGAAAGACGCAGAGAGGGGGGCCTGAGGTTGGGTCTTTGAGGATGGTGACGATTTCGATAGAGGGACGCAGAGAGCTGCAAGGACAAAGGCATGTTTTGCAGGGGGCTGCTTCTTAGGGGAGTGGGACTCAGTGTGGATCCCTTCACTGGACCTTGGACCAAGACAAAACAGAAACCAGGCTCAGATAAGGCCCATGTAAGACATTCTCTCATACTTGACTGGCGCCGTTGCAGTGAAACCAATTTGTCAAGTCACCAGAAGATAGATTCTTAAAGGTCATTCAGAGACTCGGCGTTCCAGGGTGGATGGCTGCACTTCTCACCCCCGTTAGACTTATCTTGGCTGGTGCCTTCCACGATCAGAAACACGGGAGACTGAGAAGACAAAATGCCATGTCAACAAAATAGCTGTTACAGAATAAAGCAAAACTTTTTTTTTTTTTTTTTTAAAGATAAAAGAGCATCCAACACAGGACATTTTCAGTCATGGCAGATCTCGATCATGCTCTCTACAGTTCTTCAGCCCGCTGGCTGCCATGGGGGTGGGGGGTGCTTTCGACACAGTTGCTCTGGGAATTCTCCCAGCAGCTCTGTGAGGCAATGGAGGCATAGGCGGATTAAGTAATTTACTCATTAGTCGCTGGCTCACAAGTAGCAGAACCAGGACATGGACCCCTGACACTGCCTCCAGAGGGGGTGTTCTACCCACCGGGCAGCACTGTTGTGCTGTGCAGGGCTACAAAGAGGAAACAGACATCAAAGCCACCGTCGGTGAGTCAATTCAGACTGAGAGGGACCCTATAGGGTTTCCAAGCCCCACCTCTGAGGAAAGTTCCTTTAAATTGATTGTGTGTTCTCTAGAGACACAAAACTAGAACATTAATAATTTTCTCTCTCTATTTATATAAATAGAAAGATATCTAACATAAGAAATGAAGTTAAGGGCTGAGCCCCGGTGGCGTAGTGGTTGTGTGCGGGACTGCGGCCCACTGGGATGGAGGTTCAATTCCAGCAGTGGGGCTGGGCCTCCTACTCCCACCACCGAGAGCAGTGATGCCCCCCCCCCCCCAAATGAAGTTAAGTAATCTATAAAGCAGTACAAATGACTCAGTGCAACTCACCTTGCGTGAGACAGCTAGTACACTGGCAGTCCTTCAAGTCTTGAGGGTCACCGAGTAGTCCTCTGTAGAGCAATTAAGGCTATCCGGCCACATGCAGCAAATGGCAAGGCGGGTCACCAACAGTCAGCCTGATGACAGAGTCTGACAGTCCCCAGCTCAAGAGATGTATTTTCCAGGAACGTGGTGAAGCAGGACTTGAAGGAACCTCAACTCATGGCAACACAGTCCATGGATTAGGTGTTGCACAGGTAGCATAGCTTGCAAATCGAGGCACAGGACAAACGAGGCAGCCGACTGGTCCAAAGATCCAAGAGCAAGAGAGAAGGTGGTTCCTGCTGAGCCATTTATATCTCCGCCCTTCAATTGATCTTACCTGTGTTCATTGGCCACGTTGTCACAACAAACCTACCTATCTTCTTTGGCCATGTTGGTATAACCTATCACAGATTGCATCAGGTCTGGGACCCCACCTGCATCCCATCCTCATCGTCTTCCACTCCATGGGCTGCCCAGAGCAGAGCCAACTTTGTCTTAGGGCACATCAGGGGCAATGACTGGGTCTTCACTGCAAAGCCACGGAGAACGCTGGCTAAGTTGACACAAAACCTAACAAGAGGGATAGCAGCATTAAGGTGAAATCAAACAGAAAGCAAACCTGTTGCCATCAACTCATAGCGACCCTGTGCTAAGGTTGGAAAAGCACTTTTTGGATAAAGTAGATTTTATTTCCGATAAAGCTTTTCTATGGGCCCCAGTGAGCCATGGAAGGTGTTGGAGCCGGGTGTGACAGTTAGTTGGAAGGAAACAAGTGGAGCGGGTGGACCCCTGCATTAGCAGGGGAGAAGCCGTGTCTCCCAGCACATTTGTCAGGGTTTATTAAAGGACACGCAGTCCTGGTACAGCAATGTCCTCTGCTCCCTATCCAGATTTCGGCAAATAGTTCCCCTCCGTGAAATGTGTTTGTTTGTGATCATGAGCACCTCACTTCTAGTCGCACACTGCTTTGTTGTTTTCAGTGTTTCGTTTTCCGTCTGGGCGTTTGTCTTTGGGTCAGTATTTTCTGTCCTACTTTGTAAACGAATCAAGGCAGCCCCTTTTCCCAAAGTAGCTCTGTCTGTGCAGCAGGAAGCTCAGCCCAGGTAGGTCCGCCATCCTTCATGGGATGGAGGAGGTGGTGTAGGTGGCGGCGATGGATGGATGCTGCCGAAGGGCAAAGGCAAGTTCTGGGATGTTGTGAAATCCCACTGCAGTCTCTGCTCCCTCAGACATTTGCAGGAACCAACAAAAAAAGGGCCAAGTGCCATCAAAGGCGAGGTGAAAGGGATGTCAGATCAAGAAATGGGAAAAGAAGACCGGCTTTCTCACAAACCTAAGAGATTTGCTAGGTGGAAGGTTCCTTCTCTCAGTTTTTGTCTGGTGCCAAACTGCAGCTTCTCTTTCTCTCTGTCTTAAAAATTCGCATTTCATTTCTACTTAAATTGTGGATGTTTCTTTTCTGCACTGCCTACGACCAGTTCTCAACAAGTGTGCTCTGGGCACGCATGGCTGCCAACACGTTTGTGTGAGTGACGGGCCAGCATCCTACCACTGTGATTGCTATCAGGGCTACACCTTGAATGAAGACAAGAAGACGTGTTCAGGTAAAGGTCCCCGCTTTATGGATTGTGTTTGGGAGGAAGACCTTTGGGGGTACTTTGCTTTCCCTTCCTTGTGCCAGAAGCACATTTCCCAGGGAGTCTCTTCCATGTCAGAGTTCCCCGGTGTCTTCAGAACAAACAGTCATACTCCCTAGCCCATCACTCTACCTTCTGTAATCTGATTCTACCCTGTCCTTCTCTTTATCATGCTAAAATGATAAATCCTCATGACGGGAAACCTACCACTTTAAGTGTGCGTGGCTGTGGCATTCAGTGCATTTGCAAGGTTGTGTAACCTTCAACAATATTTGCTTCCAAAACTTTATTGCTGCAAATAGAAACTCTGGATCTGTTACACATTAAGCTTCCTATTCCCCCCTCCCGTCAGCCCATCATTACCATTTGCCTACTCTCAATATAAAAGGAGTCCTAATGGGCTACACTCCTCATGAGGGTGCTAATCTCAAGGTCAGCAGTTTGAAACCACCAGCTGCCCCGAGGGAGCCAGAGGAAGTGTTTTCTCCTCCCAGAGGGTTCACCGGCTGGGAAGTCCACAGGAGTCATTCTGCTTTGTCACTCTGAGTCAGAAAGGTCTTGATGGCAGTTGGTCGGCAGCCAGCACTTTCCATCTGGCATTTATGAGGGATCGTGGGATATTTGTCCTTTTTAAAAAAAATTACTATATCTTTATTGTGTATTAATATTTGTATTCTATTATGTTACGATATAAGAATGCTACTTTTTTTAAATGTTTCCTCAGTGATATACCATATCCTGAACTTAACATCCCTTCTGTGTGGTCCCTTTATTTATTTATTTACAATAATTTTATTGGGGGCTCTTACAGTTCTTTTTTTTTTTTTTTTTGGTTTTTTGGGCATCACTGCCCTCTGGTGGTGGGAGTAGGAGACCCAGCCTTTGCTCCGTGGAACTGGAATTGAACATCCATCCCAGTGGGCCGCAGTCCCGCAAACGACCACTATGCCACCGGGGCTCAGGCCTCTTATAGTTCTTATAATATTCAATACATCATGTGTATCAAGCATATTTGTACATATGTTGCCATATTCATTTTCAAATATTTTGTACTTGAGTCCTTGATATAAGCTCCTCTTTCCCCCTCCATTTTTTAAATAATAAATCATTTTATTGGGGGCTCATACAACTCCCATTACAATCCACACATACATCGATTGTATGCAGACCACATTTCACACTTGTTGCCTCATCACTCTCAAAACTTCCTCCTACCACTTAGGTCCCCAGTACCAGCTCCCCATATTTCCCCTCTCTCCACCCTGACCATGGGAATATTTGTCCTTTTGTGAAGGATTTCATGTAGCATAAGATGTTCGAAATTCATTCATGATGCAGCACGTATTAGTGCATCATTGTTTTTTATGTCTGAATAATATCCCATTGTATGAATATACCCCTCTTTATATATCTATTCATCTGTTGTTGGACATGTGGACTCATTCCGCCCTGTACCTATGGTGAGGACTGCCCAAATGAACCTTGACGTGCCAGTTTCTGAGTTCCTGCTTTCCAGTCTTATCAGCAGCTACCCAGAGTGGAATGGTTGGGTCAGGAGGATTCTACATTGAACTTTTGGCAGAAACGCAGCAGCTGCACCATGTTATAAACCCACGAGCAGCGCCCATCACTGACCACGCGGTGTCCCTCCTTCTGAGGAGAGCCATTTGTGAAAGTGACTTGGAGGCAATGTCTAACTTCGCTGTGGGGAAGGAAGAGGACAGGACACGCCCAAGGCCAATTCCTGCGAGGTGGAGGCCAGATATGCCTCCATCTTTCACGAGGTTCCTTCCACCTGCTTCTGAAATGGCTCATTTTATACCCACCACGATGGCACCAGAAATACTGTGGTTTGAGTCAGACAGACCTTCATCCTCAAAGCCACATTCTTGCTTTTCAACACTTTGAACAAGCATAGTTCAGGGAAGTTCTTCACATATTTTCCCAGTCTTGCTATCCCCATATTATTCCATTACCATCAAATTGCCCCCTACATGACTCTTTCATGCTTAGCTCTTGTCACATTTTATCTTCTATAGCTGATACTTTAGAAGAGTGAAATTCCCTTTAAAAAGAAAAGTATGTGGGGAGTGACATGTTGGCTCTGATTTTACAAGGGGGAAAGACACTCACTATCATCAGTATCAGCTGCCCAAGGTCATGCAGTGTCTCAGCCTTCCAAACTTTCAAATCTGACACCAGTTGTCCCCCCTTCGGCACTCTCTATTCAACTGGTTTTGCTAAGCTATTGCCCTGACCACACAGAACTCACAGACTAGACTCATAATTATGGGCCTTATTGGGAGAATTAATAGGTTATGCTTCAGGATCAGAAATATTTAAGAAACAGTTTTTCTAATCTGGACAGCCTCTTCTCAGTCTCATATCCCTAGGGCTTTGCCCTGTTTAGGCAATGTGAAAGAGGTTTTTTAGCAACGGTGACAGATGCCGGAAGGGCATTTTCACTCCTATCTCTCAGCAGAAATCTCCATGTGCAGCACTAGCTGTCTCCTCGTTAAGTACCTGGAGGCACTGTACTCTTCAAACATGGCTTCTAACAAATCACGCTTTATGCGCTCTGTGGGTCTTGGTTTGGTTGCTACTTCTCTTCTACTGCTCTTTAGTGTCACAGCTCAATCAAGGAGGTTCTGTGTGTGGGAATCTCAAGGTCCAAAGGACGTGTTCCAAGCCTGGCCTTCTCTTTGGTGATATTCCCTTACCAGCTCTGGCTTCTGAAATTGCTCACTGTATACGCAGCTGGATGGCCAAATGGACTCGTCCCTACGTTAGGATATCTGGTAACTACATAAGCTGTCAACCTGAGCGAAGGGGTGGAGTTCAGCCTATTTAGGTGTCACAAGGTAACACCCACCAGGAGGATTCTGGGAACTTCCTCTTTTTCTCTTGGGAAGAGGACCTCACACTCTCTCTGCGGGGCATTTCTGTCGATGAGCCACATGGAACCATGCTGATGACACCAAGAGTCCTGAAACTGGAGAAGCCATGTGGAGACCTGCACCAGGCCTGCGGTGCTTCTTCTGTGACTGGATCCACCACTGGCTAGTGATCTTCCTGTATTTGGCATCATTTCAGGTGCTGTGTGAATCTAAAGAAGAATTTATGGATTAGTATCGAACTTATTGGCTAATATTGAACATATGGATTTGTTTTGGGTTGGGTTGGGCTGTTTATTGATGCATAACTTCCTCCTGATATAAACTTTTCTCTTACACATATATGAACATCTCTGGATTTGGTTCTCTAGTCAGTCCGGACTGACAGAGTCCTGCATTCTTACAATATTAATTAGCTCTGTTACAAACACAGCTGAATCATAGAGCCCTATCGAAGCTCCCCACCTTAACTTTTTATACCCAGACCCACTAGGAAAAGTTTGTTTTGTGGCTAGAAGAGCCACAACAAGTAATTCGCTACACAACAAGTTCTTAAGGTGAACATCCTTTACTAATTAAGTTAAACTCTTGATACGCTTGGAGATGACTTCAGTGGGTAGTTTCCCAGGGCAACAGATTGCAGGTTCCTCCAGTCTTAATGGGTTTAGCAAATATGCATTCTATAAGAAACTGAAAATGCTGTTTCACATTTCTAATCTTTTCACCATTGAGTTCTTGGTGAAAAATTTCAGTAGTGATTGATGACTGCTTCTGGTCTCATGGCAAAGGTGGCAGTAATTCATGGAGGCAATGAGATCTGCTCCTTCTTCAGTGCAGTCACTTACTCAATCTGGTTCTTCTAGTCGTAATAATTCCCTCCAAACAACTGGGTGGCACCTTTTCCTGATGGGTCTGGGTAAGAGAAGGTGGGGGAGATGCTGACAAGACCATGAAATTCAGTTGTGAGTATTCACGGAGTTGATTGTAATTGTAAAAACTTGGAACTCTACCAAGAGGATTGGTCAGGTATGACATCCAGCTGGGTATAAAAGGAATCGTCACAGAAGCAGAAGGAGGGAATTTCACCACAATCAAGAGGGAGCCAGAAGTGGAAAGCAGTCTCTGGACCCGCGATCACTGCCTATTGAACCTCCTCTATTTTGGAGACAGCTGTGATGGCAGAGGTATGACAGCAGCAGAACCAAGAGCCAGAACATGGGACAGAGCTGGCAGGCTTCCCAGCCCATGGGAGCAAGTCAAATGAAATGCCTTCGGACAGGAGTGGAGTGTCTGCAGGCACTTAATTTCTGAGAGCTTACAGTTTAATCAGACAAGGCTGATCCTGGAAAAGTACTATAAGTAGCTATTTTATATCCTGTATATGGTTGATGGTATTTAATACATATTTTCTGGCTGACCGACTGATTAATTGACTGACAGAGATGGAATTTTGGCTGGCTGTTCTAGAAAATTTTAATATATCTTGAAAGGTAGCTAAATGGTATTTAATCAAGTGTGGTTCCCCAGCTTTATATCTTTGTAGAATTGAGAATATGTTTGAACAAAGAACCATTCCCTAATCGAACCCCTCAACTGGGAGATTAGACATCAGTTTTCTGCATTAGAAAGCTATCCTTATTCCTATTGGCCAGCTTTAGGACTATGATACTGAATAGGAATTGCTTCCTCGGTGGCTTATGGAAAGAGCTGGGAGCCGGTTATTAGTATCCCGAATTCTTTGCTGGAGGGTCAATACAAACCTGGATTTTCACTTCGAAGGTTTTTTTTTTGGCATCACTGCCCTCTGGTGGTTGTAGGAGCTACCCAGCCTTGCTCCTGGAGAGCTGCTGCTGGATTTGAACCGCCAAGTCCGTGGGCTGCAGTCCCACATTTAACCACTATGCCACTACAGGGCTCAGTCTTTTCCAAGTTTTTTATGGGTGAGAACTAGGTTTCTTAATTCAAACTGCTTTGTAAAATAATAAGCCTGCTTAGGGAGTAAGAATTTATCTAGCTTTAATCTTTGAAAATATTTTGACTTACAAACAGGACTATTTTTTTCTTTTTCTTTTACAATGAGGGCACAGTATCCCAAGAAGGCTTATGTCTGTATCCTTGGCGTCCCCTAAAGGCAATTACCTTCTTTAATATGTTAATATACTTTTTTACTACAGGAAATGTTAGACAGTCATAAAAGTATGTGAGTCCCCATGTATCCATTACTCAACCTTGGCCATTGTAGCCATATTCCGCCCAGTTATTTATTACTATGACATGATCATTTTGAAGCATTTTATCCTTTTTCTCTTTGCTCTTATCCTGGAAATTCCACTTACTTACATTTTAAGAATGAAAGTACTGAATCACAGATTTGTTGATTCGCTATGACTCACTGTTAAGCAATAATACCTTTTTGTCATTAGCCATTGAAGAAGCACGAAGGCTCATTTCCACTGAAGATGCTTGTGGGTGTGAAGCCACGCTGACGTTCCAGGAGAAGGTCGGCTCGTATCTCCAGAGACTGAACACAAAACATATCCTTTCTCCAGGTTTTCCCTGTTTCTGTCCGAAGCCCTCTTATGGCTACAGTTGAGCCAAATGCTAGGGTCTCCCACAGAAGTGGAATAGCCTTACATTTTGATTAGCAGTAAGAATATTTTCTTTTAAAAATTGGGCTCTTTTTAGATGTTTTACATAGAGACTATGTCACTCATTTAATGCCTGGGGATAAAAGCTGCCCAGATATTTCTTTCTCTTGTAATTTTCCATAGTGATATACCTCCCTAGAAGCTGGCATCGACTCAATGGCAGAGAGTGAGTAATGTGTCCCTAATTGAACTCTTACATCATAGATGGAATTACCATGATATGTTTCCTTCATATAGCTTTCTTAGTTCTGAATCTGTATAAGTACAAAATGAGGTAGCTCATTAGTGACATCTTAAAATAGACACAGTTGTTCATTTTGGCTAGCCAAGTGGTCGAAAAGCAAATTCCAATGGAAGAAACTTTCAAAATCAGTTCTTTAGTCAAAGCAGTAACTTAGAAAATGTATTTTTCTCAGGATAGCTTAACACCTCTGTTCCTAGGTACCTTAAATAAGTGGTATTCAAGTTGTACATACGCTGATGAAAACTTTGGAGTTGGGGTGGGAGGTGGGCACGGACGATTTTAATGATTCAATCACCAAACTGCCTAATACAGGGGTGCTCAAACTTTTTAAACTGGGGGCCAGTTCACTGTCCCTCAGACCGCTGGAGGGCCGGAACTATAGTTAAAAAAAAAAAACAACCAAACCAAACTATGGACAAATTCACTTTGGGGGCTCGGGATGTGTCAGCTGCTAAGCAGGATAGCAGTGGCCGTAAAAATACCCAGTGGGGGGGGGGGACACCCAGTGGGCCAGATAAATGTCCTCGGTGGGCCACATGTGGCCCGTGGGCCGCAGTTTGAGGACCCCTGGCCTAATATAATACCTAGGGCCAGCTGATTTCTTTTCCATCTCCTATCTCAGTTTATCATTCTCTGAAAGGCATTCCTTAGACTTTATTTTATATTTTATTTTTGGCATCACTGTCCTGGTAGGTGTTGGAGGCCCAGTCTTGCTCCTGGCAAGCTGCTGCTGTATTTGAACTGTCAACCCTGTGGGCCGCAGTAATGCACACAACCACTACACCACTGGGGCTCAGCCCTCTCTTTTTCTTTCTTTCTTTCTTTCTTTCTTTCTTTCTTTCTTTCTTTCTTTCTTTCTTTCTTTCTTTCTTTTTCATTCCTTAGACTTTGAATCTAAAGTTACATTTGCTGAAAAACTAAGATCTCCATAGGGAAAACCCAACAATCACATCCATCACAACTTCGCACATGCTGTTTCTCCCAATCTATCACAATAAGAATTGCCTTTCCAAATGAATGCTACCTTTTCCTTTCGATATATTTTTTTGGAGATGTGTGTTAAAGTTTAACTTATTTAAATTATGTGCCTATCATAATTATGATTTCTCAGTCTGGGTGGTATTTTAAAAGAAGGGTTGATGGTAACAAAAGTAACTTAAGGGTTATTTTTAGTATGCTTACATGGTTGTTTTATATGTTTATTTGAGGAGTATATAGTGATGGCAAAAAGATTCCCAAGTTTCAAAGTATCATAAAAATTTGTGGGAAAAGTAAAAAAGAAAAAAAATCTACCTTTCAGTATGTTTAATACTGGTTTTAAAAACCTTAGTTGCTGGGCTGAGCCCCAGTAGTGTAGTGGTTGTGTGCAGGACTGCGGCCCACTGGGATGGAAGTTCAAGTCCAGCTCACAGGAGCAAAGGCTGGGCCTCCTACTCCCACCATCAGAGGGCACTGATGCCTAAAAAACTTAAGAAAAAACAAAACCCTCAGTTGCCGAAGAGTTAATTTCCGCAACACCACTTGGGTCAGCGTAAAACGGTGTCTATCAGGCTTCCAGTGATTGAGTCTTCAGATCAAAGACCTCTCAGGGGCTCGTTTGGTCAGACTGAAACCACCACCCTTTGGGTTAGCAGCCAGACTTAGCCTTTACATCCCCTACTTAACCCTTAACATCCTAAGTGAATGGTAATTAACTTGGTACAGTGTCAATAGTATATGGAATATATAAGAAAGACTAACAGAAAAATTTTTAAGGAATCAATCTTTCCCAAAGAGCAAGATTAAGACTTTGTAGCTGCCTAAACACATGATGCGATTGCCCCATGATGTTGCTAGGTGGAGGAGAACAACTCTTTTATCAAAGACATTTTATGCCACTTTGGAGCAAAACTCTTTTAAGGTGATTGCTTGCTGTCACGATCTCTGTCAGAAAGCTCAAGTTTTAGACCAGACTTGAGGTGACAACCGTTTTGCTCGTTTTTCCTGTAATTACAATGAGGTTTAATTATTCCCCTTAATGCTATTACTATCTTCCCTCACCTTCTTACCAGACCCATGCAGGGAAAGGTCATTGGGAGGGAGTTAGAGAGACCTTGGCTCCCAGATCCACCTTAAATAATTCACGGTCCCTGCAGCTCATCACCACCTGACTCTCCTTACCATCATCTCTTTCATACTGAAGGATTAATTTTCCTCTTCCAAAAAAATTTTTTTTAATGGTCACGCCCAGAAGAGCTGTGGGTCAGTCACTCATGCCTTGATCTCCCCCCATTTTATTTTATTTTTTGGTTTTTGGGGCCTCACTGTCCTCTAGTGGTGGGATTAGGAGGCCCAGCCTTTGCTCCTGTGGAGCTGGAATTGAACCTCCAACCCAGTGGGCCGCAATCCCGTGCACAACCACTACGCCCCCGGGGCTCCGCCCTGATCTCCCCCCCATTTTAAATACTCTCTTTCTAACCTGCTTGTCCCTAACAGCTCAGTGCTGAGGCTTGTGTTGTAGTGAGTCTTCCTTTCTGGTTGGTCCTTTGGCAAGTTCAATCTGCAGCAGGTCAGTCATCAGAAAGGCAGGAAAGTGCACAAGCTGGGTCAGACAGCTTTGTCTTTATTGGGTCCTGTTCTGGCCATCTCGGGCCTCGCCATCCATGCCCATCCATGGGTACCAACTGCAAGCTCAGGAGTCCACGTGCACATCCTATGCTTCAGATCAACTGGGCCCTGGAGCTGCTCCACGCCACGGACCCTCAGTACACAACACTTTGTGACAGTTCAGTCCAGCCAGCCCTACCCTCTCGGTCTCATCTTTAGCATCAATGGGGATGAAGGGAACATGTCCCGTTCATTCTGTCTCTTCACTGTCGCACGTCCAGGTAGTGAACACAGCAAGCTTCCAGGCTCCCTTTCAGTCCAGAAGGGGATTCTTTCAGTGGAGGGCAGACATGGTGGATGCCATGGCAAATGGTGTGTCCAAAGTTTTCCGAAACCAGTCTCTGCAGGACTTCCCTTCAAATGTGAAATTCTGCACCTCTCAGCAGTCTGGTCAGGCTCAGGTTTTCTTTCTTAGCCCCTTATTCTACCTTGGCTTCAAACACAAAGGCCTGCTCTTTCCAGGCAATTGTTTGTTTTTGCAAATTTGAATGTATTTTATTGGGATCCCTTTATTAAATCTTAATAGGACTAAGACAAAGCCAAATTTAGATAAAGAAGACCATTAGATTGTGGCTATAAAGGTTTCTTTTTTTTTCTTTTTCTTTTTTTTTTGGGGGGGGAGGGCATCACTGCCTCTGGTGCTCATGGGCGCTACCCAGTACTGCTCCTGAGAGCCGCCGTTGGATTTGAACCGCCAAGCCTGTGGGCCGCAGTCCCACATTCAACCACTTATGCCACTGGGGCTTAACCCAAAGTTTCTTTAAAAAAAAAAAATTTATTGGAGCCTCAGGCAACTTTTTATTTATATATTTTTTATTTTGGGGCATCACTGCCCTCTGGTGGGAGTGTGGCTTTTTAGATGACATTTTTATTTGACATGCAGGTCCCTGGTTCAGTTTTTTTTTTTTAATCATTTTATTGGGAGCTTATACAACTCTTTTCATAATCCATACATCCACCTGTTGTGTCAAGCACATTTGTACATTTGTTGCCATCATCGTTCTCAAAACATTTTCCTTCTGCTTGCGTCCTTGGTATCAGCTCATTTCCGCCCCCCCCCCCCAACCTTCGCTGCTTCTCCTCCCTCAAGAATCCTTGATAATTTATAAATTATTTTTTCATGTCTTACAATGACCAATGTCTCCCTTCATCCACTTTTCTGTTGTCTGTCCCCCTGGGAGGGAGTTAGATGTCAGTCATTGTGATCGGTTCCCCCATTCTCTCCCTCACCTCACTGTCCCCTCCCCCTCCTGGTATCACTACTTTCAATATTACTCACTTTCAATATTACAAATCCTGAGGGCTTTATCTGTCCTGGAATCCTGTGTTTCCAGCTCTTCTCTGCACATGTGTACATGCTCTTGTCTAGCCAGATTTGTAAGGTAGAATTGGGGTCACTATAGTTTAAAATAACTCTCTTCTCCATGCTTGGTCTCTGTTTATATTGCCTCTGTTTATATACATATGACCTGGGGACTCTGGCTCCAGAAGGCACTGGGGAGAGATAGTGAGGGGGGGGGTGCGGAAAGAAAGCATTAAAGAACTAAAGGAAAGTTGTATGTTTCAGCGGTGCTTTACTGCACCCTGACTGGCTCATCCTCCCCTGGCAACCCTTCTGTAAGGGGATGTCCAATTGTCTACAGATGGACTTTGGGTCTCCACTCCACACTCCCCTCATTCACAATGGTATGATTTTTTTTGTTCTGGGTCTTTGATGTTCAGGCAATTCCAAACTCCTACTTTAACATCTAATCAAATATAGGTTGATGGATAATTTATGATCTCTTATAATCATGATTCATTTCTTGAGGTCAGGATTGATTTCCTATATTACAATAGTAAGTTGGGGACATATTGAATATCAGTGCAATCAAATAAACATACAATCCTTCACTTTTTAAATAACTAAATCTCTTTTGCACATCCAGGCTGCCTCTATTTATGCACATATGACCTGGGGACTCTGGCTCCAGAAGGCACTGGCCTCCTGTGAATCTGACCCAGCCAGCCTTTCTCCCCAGGCCACTCCAGAAGCAGCTGCTCCCTTCTCAGCTGCCACATATCTTTCCTTACCTCCATCCCAAGTAGCTGTTACCAAAATAGCCATGCTAGGGGAGGAATCAAATACTTCTCGTGCCTTTTTAATTCTGTCTCTTCAAAAACCCCAACAACCCATGTGTCTATGAGACTGGAGCCATCACAAGGAATCCCATGCCAATTGAAATGTCTAAAGGTTCTCTTTTACCTCTCTAGTGCCTACTGTCTATTGCAGTGGCTTTGCAGCACTGGGACAAAATGCATGATTAGAAGGTTTATTAAGGAAGGCAACAGGTTGTAATGCCAGTGAGAAATGTTCAGGGTCGAGCAAGGACACGACACCAAGTTCTGTCAAGTCTGCTCACAAATGTCCAAAGGGCATATCGCTTTGCTGTAAGGCCCCTACAGACAGACGGCACTCTGTGTAAGCTCCAGGAGTCAGCATTAAGTGTCTGCAGGCCTTCCTGCCAGTAAGCCTCATCTTGAAGGTACTGGGCTCCACTTCCCTGGGTCAGCAATTATGTGCTCAGAGGCCCGCCAGGAAGCTTAAACCAAGGATACTGGGCCTCTCTTCTGTGGATCCGCAAGTCCTCCTTCCCCCTTCAGAGCCTAGAGGCACCCCACTCTGCAAGCCCAGCCCCCTCCACAAAAGCCTCAGCACTGGCTCCCAGGTTGGCTAGTTCCATCACTCTGCTCTGTGCTCTGGCTCCTGCTCCTCTGATGCTGCAGCTGTCACCTCAATCCAGGAAGTTCACTGCACTGGGATGGGCCTCTAGAGGATGCACTCTCCTCCTGGGACTCACTGATAGTGGGACCCCTCCTTCCTTTTATACACTGAAGAGGGGCATGCCAGGGAATCCTGTGTGCAATTACTCACAGGTGGATCCTATCAGTATTCCCACCTACTCACCAGATCTGTGCAGGGAAAGGTTGTTTGGTGAGCAGTGGCGATTTGGGCAGCGGTTCTTAACCTGTGGGCCACAACCCCTTTGGGGGTTGAATAACCCTTTCACAAGGGTCGCCTAAGACCATGGGAAATCACATTACAATCTAAATTAAGATCCATAGGAGTAGCAAAGTATAGCTATGAAGTGGCAATGGAAATGATTTTATGGTTGGGGGTCACCACCATGTGAGGAACTGTATTAAAGGGTTGCAGCATGAGGGAGGCTGAGAACCACTGGGCTGGAAGAACCCCATTAAAAAACTGCCTCTGGGGGCTGAGCCCCAGTGGCATAGTGGTTGTGCACAGGACTGCGGCCCACTGGGATGGAGGTTCAATTCCAGCAGCGGCTCCACAGGAGCAAAGGCTGGGCCTCATACTCCCACCACCAGAGGGCAGTGATGCCTAAAAAAAAACATTGCCTCTGCACTTGTTTTACAGTGTTTGCCATCCTTCAATTTACAAAAAAAGAGAAAAATCAAGATGTGATTTCATGCTATATTTTTTTGTGAGCAAAATTAGGGAACTGTTCTTCGAATGAATTTACAGATAGTTGTCAATTAAAAGTGCATGTATATTTTATGTAGATCTGCTATTATTTTGCATCTCTGAGTTATGCATTAGGCTGCTAACTGTTAAGGTCCATAGTTTGAAACCATCAGCCATTCCTCAGGAGAAAGATGAAATTATATGAAAAATTTGTAAAACTTTAGCCTTGGGCTGAGCCCCGGTGGCGTAGTGCTTATGCGCAGGACTGTGGCCCATTGGGATGGAGGTTCAATTCCAGCTCCACAGGAGCAAAGGCTGGGCCTCCTACTCCCACCACCAGAGGGCAGTGATGCCCCCCCCCAAAACAAAACAAAACAAAACAAAAACAAAAACAAAAACAAAAAAATTTTAGCCTCACAAACCTCCAGGGGCAGTTCTTCCTTGTCCTGTGGAGTTCCTGTGAGTAGGAACTGTGAGGTCATTCAGAAACAAGCGACAAAGTCAGCCTGTGAATGCAGTTTTATTGAAGGAGGTGAGTTTGTAGGGAACAGGAGCTCATAGGAGATGAACTGAAAGGAATTTAGAAGAGTTGCAGAAAGAAAGGGTAGAGCTGGCCCTTTGTCTAAAGCCAGAAAATTAGCTAGCTTCAAAGGTATGGAGACCAACAAGCACCGCCATTATAGCGAAGAATTGAAAAACAGGTTGCCATACAGACCCACAAAGGACAGTAGGGCTTGGTGAGGAAAGGGTTAAAGGTTTTTACAGCGCAGCGGCGGCGGTTTGCGGAGTCCTTAAGCGCCTGGAAGGGAGTGTGGGAATGCTCTAAACTGAGAAGGTGTCTGCCCAGCAGCGTTTTCAGGGATCCCAGAGCAGGGTGAGATGCAAGAGAAGAGAGACAAAGGAAATTCCAGGGTATTTGTGTGCTTGGGACATCTATACATTTTTTTTTTAGAGATGATGAATCCCCCGCTTCTGGTTGGGGCCAGTCACGGTGGGGCTGATGTCACTTACCCAGAGTAAGTGATGTAAACAGAAGAGACCCTAGCTAGAGGAATCCACTAGGAGCAGCAGTGCTTTGGGGTTTTGGAGTTTTAACAGAGTTTCATGCAGTCTTTTGGTGACGGAGACGCTAAGTGGCCCAGAGTAAAAGCCACAAGCATTTCAACGGTGGCTTGTCAAAGCAGACATTAGTTTCCAAATGACAATACATGTACAAAACCTTTTTGACGTATAAAAATACATGGCATTGACCTTAACAACCGGCCACTTGATGACATATTGGAGAAGCTGCAAGTCAATGAATATGGACAAGTACATCGTTAAAGCCCTCAGAAAGGCCACCTGGAAATAATGAGAACTTGGCGCCTTTAGGATTCATTCACGCTTCCCCATTCGTCCTCAGCATCACTGATGTGCCAGCTTCGAGTCTGTTGTTGCAGATGCTTGACTATTACTGGCTATCTAGCAAGAGGACCTTCAATTGAATTGGTTTCTTTTCCCAAGGGAAAAAAGCCCACATGCTTATTATTTGTGCGTAGACTATGACTGTGAAATGGCTGGCAGGGAATAGTATCCGAGGTTTAATGTCGCTTCTTTTAATCGACTACTGGAGCCATT